>JAJJMA010212630.1:2009-13073 GCA_023529015.1 Papaver nudicaule | reverse complement strand
GCACATCCAATGGAGTAGCAACATAACCCTCTCTTATATCCCCTGTTATGAGCTGTGGCCCAAAAGAACATCCACCAGGATGAACAACATCTCCTTCAGAAGCTACAACAAACCCATCTATTCCCTTGCCGACAACTACATACCAGGTATCAGGACGTGCTGTGAAAAGTTCTTGAAGAATGGGATTGGAAATGACAAATGATCGACCTTTCATCTCAGTCATATTGGCCAAATCAAAATCTAAGAAAGGAATATCCAATGTTGGCTCAACTCCCTCTGGCAAGGAGGCCATAAAACCCATATGCTCACCCCCCACAACCCTCCTGGGCACATGATCAACACCACCACCATACATCACATTACCCTGTTTCACAATTTTGAACCCCTGACTTCCAGTACCAGCAAGAACAAGCCAAGTGTGTGGGTGATCTATGGTGAAAGATCTAAGGCTGTGCCTTTCAAGAGTAAATTCATACTCCTTAAGCTCTCTAACACCCACCACTGTACTCTGCAAGTATGTGGGAGACCCCTTAAGAGCAACATGCTCTATAACACCATTTCTACCATTAACTTCAGCATACATGGGTACAACAATTGCAAGTGGAAAATGATGCAATCCATCCCTAGAGGGTGGCCTAGACACTTGGTAATGCATAGATTGCAGGGGATTGATTTCAGGAACATAGAAATTAAAATGTCTCTGATCACCACAAAGTTCACAGAAGCAGCAGTTACTTACCTGATGACGATCAATATTGTCAATGAAATCACTGGGCTCTTCTTTCACCTTCTGTTTCTTTTTCCTTGGTTCAGTGAAACCAGGGGGCTTTTCAGGTCCTTCATGTCTTGCACTCAAAGGGCAACCACACATGACAAGATCCCTTTGTGCAAGGAACCATGGAGGATCGTTGAGAGGCAATTCCTCATACTTCCGGTCTGGCATGCAGTAGATAAAGCCAAAGGAATCCACAAAAAGAACATTCACATCCAATGGTTTCATCATCGTTGATGCCGAAGGAAAATCGGTATGCTCTGAATTAAAATCTTGTTTTAAGATTTATGCTGGAAAAAAAATTGTGGTGGAAAATGAAGTTGCATAGGTTTCCATACCACCCTCTCGCACTCGGAAGTTGCAAAACAATTATGGCACCTAGTACTCTAGGCCTACAAAATTACACTGCATGCTCCGCATCAACATAGCTAAAGTGAAACGGCCGAACAGGATTGCGCCAATTTCTGGGAGATCAAATCACAGCCGTATGCTGACAGTGGACCCAAATCATGTGAAATGAAACACAGAAAAATTACTCCAACCTCCTCTCTCTACTAATTACACCAGTAAAGTAAAAGTCAAGGAGACATTTACTGGATATGAAAGACTACCCCATGGTAAAGTAACGATGAGCATTGGTTGGACCCCGAGGTATAACCTTTACAGGTGCAAAAAATAGTCTGCACTACTTATTGGAGACTTAAGGTCTTCAACTTTACAAGAAACAGGTATAATGGTCTCTAGTCAAACTTCTTTAGGCAAACTTGTTACAAGTATCTTAACAGTCTTAACACATTAAAGGCTAGTTAAACCTACTTTCACTTGTATTTTATTTTTCCATAACTGGTAGTTGGTTATGATCAAAGGCATGATAACGGAAGGATGTTCCATATGAAGTTGTTCCAAAAAATCTTGTGAAATAAAAGCGCCTGTTTAAACTCTGCATTTCTCAGCAAAGGGCCGGTGTCCATAAAGAGGTCAATATATGAACATAACCCAAATGAGATATTCCTCTTGCAATCAGACTGCAACGTAATCGTAACCTGATTGCAAAGGTCCGCATACTGACAAACGCTCACCTGCATATATGTTTTGGTTACGATTAAATGTGTAGCCTGGTGGATGAACTGTTAGTAGTCCACCACTAGGCCACTAGATACTCCTTTGAAACTGTTATAAGCAGAAAAAGACGGTGTTTCCATGTACATACTAAGTTTTTTTGAAACTCCGCCAAGTACCCTAAATGTAAGTAGAATTGCAGTGTGAGTGAGCCGAAAGGAGTTTGTCATTAGCTTAAATAAAATCACTTGAAACCTTACTCTGTAAGGAACCCTGTGTGGAGTTCACGTACACAGTAACCTATGAGGAAGTATCTTTCGCCACTGGCCCCTTCTTCCCCTGTGCTTATCCATCCTCCAACACCCTTCAACGACACCCTTCAACGACACAAGAACTACTCTTAAGGATTATTGTTTGATTTTACGATGCAGAGGACTTCTCTAACATCACCTCTCTCAACAGCAAAATTTTCTTTAGCCCCATCCTCTTCTCCCTCCCGAAACTCCTCCAAGGCAACTTCTAATGCCATCCTCATTTCCAGTTAATCTCTAGAGTGGGTGGGGTGGTTTTATTCCCAGCCTCATCCTCGCATTCACTATCACTGCTTTGTGGATTTATATCTCGGATGCTTCGGGGTAACGAGTAAAATTTAGACAGAGTTGTGCTGGGGAATAGAAGCAAGGAACCAGATGAAAGAACTGATTCGAGCGTTTTAGTGTTTAGGTTTTCACCCTCAAAATAATATTTGACCCACAAATCAAAACAGTGATGGTCCCCTAAGTCTCTACACCATTCCTTATTTCAACTGACCAATGAAGATCGAGTGTTTCGTCCACCCACATGTTTACAAGGAATTGCAGAAACTACTCCTCTGTATTGCGATCCATGTGCGATTTAGGTGAGATGCATGTTCGACGTATTTATATATTTTTGCAAAAAGTACTACCCGATATGCCTTGCTTGTGCGAACCAGCAGTGGTTTTTGGAGCGGCTTGCGATGTTGAGCCGGCTAAATCTTAACTTATCACTACTATTTTTGTAGTCTACAACAGACCATGGTGCGACCCATGCATTATGTGGGACCCTAGCCGAGTACGAGCCTTCGGCTCTTAACTTAATACTACCGTATATGCACTCTCCTTGTTTTGTTCCTGCGGTGTTGAATATACATCTGTGCGACGAGATATTAACGCACTGGTTAAGGAAAAATTAAAGGATGTTGATTATGCCCATAAAAAAGTGTGTAACAGAGGGAAGAGCTAAATTCAACTGGATTTGTCCATCTGTCTTATAAAAGGAAATAATCCCTTCACTAAACATCAGGAACAGCAACCTGAGCTTAATTGAAACATCATTAACAGCGAGATGAACCTCAATGATGAGGGTGCTGATCTAAATGATTGCAATGATGAGATTGATGACCCGAAATAAAGAGCTGCATTTTTGAGCATGAATCTCAATAAAACATCAATTAACAGAAACAGCTTTGGTTTTGTTTCAAGTTTTTTGTTTACATCGGCATCGTGTATTAAACCAATAGTTCAATCAGATTGATGTTGGAGGTTTACATCTCAAATTTTGACGAATCTGGTAACAACAATCTACCAATTTTGGGTACGAATACGGAACTGAGATTGAATGGGATCCTTGCCAGAGAGATTTCACAAACCCTGGCCCACGATCTTTACATTCTCTGCGTCTCTTCAATGGAGATTGTTCCGCAGTTACACACAGAGAAATGGTAGATAGAATTAATGAGAGGATTACCTATAATGTTGGGATATGTTTAGGGATTACGCGGATAGTTCGAGGACAAGGAAGTCACGAAATATATATGGAAAGTACTTTGTGAATTATAAACTAGTTTTGTAATTATATCATGTTACAGGACTATTTTGTGCAATTGCCCCTGATGTTAATTAACTGGTTGTTCAGGCATTTTCCCAAATAGTTTGCATGCGCGTTCCTGGTAAGAAAGATGTGAGCTTGGTTTTGATTTCTAAGTCTTGTAATCTCCTTCTCTGCAATGGATTCAACAATGGACAACACACAAAATTTTTAATTCATTCAAGTGTTAAATAGCTTCATTAATCTCATGATTTATCTTCAAATTCAAACCTCAACTATACAGCAACGTCATCACTTCTCTACCGATTTACCGGTTCATTTCTTCACCCAATCTTGTAACAAGTTGGTACTTATTCTTCCCTTTATTTTTCTCTTTGATTTCATGTCTTAACCATCCATGGGGACCATAGTTTGCTGGTGCAGAGACTAGGCAGTATCGTCTTTTCTTTCTCTTGTTATTTTCTCGATAAAAAATGGACCCAAAACTGTTTACTTCTGATTCTTCTCGATAGCCTCGGAAAATGACCGTTGAACTCATGTCTAAGTGGTTTTTGTTGGCAGTAATAGCTCTTGGTTCAGTCGTGATTTTTTTTTTTTTTTTTTTTTTTGAAAAGAACTGGCTGAACTGAATCTCGACCCAAGTCTTATTAAGTTTAAGTACAAGAGGAACATGTGTCCCCGAGTACTGTTCAGTGTCTGCCCCAGTAGTTTTAACCTGTTTAACCAGTGAGTGCTCCAGGAAATCATATACGGGTGCTCCAATAATCTTCTGTTGTAACCCTAATTAGTGCCTAGGGTTGTCAACGGGTCGATTCCGGGTAACCATTCACTGGAACAGAAACAAATTATTTTAGTCGGTTCCGCTTCCTGGTTCCAGTTTTAGAGATCCTAAACCGGAACCGATAATTTAACCGATTCCGAGTCTTAATCGGGTAGTATTTATTAAGTCAGAAAGATTGAAACTCCAAAATTTATATAAATGGAAATCTAAATACCAATTGATCTTCATTGTAAATGGAAATTTGAATTGCAATCACATATATTCATTGGTCGACAACCACACAGTACAAATTATCTTAAACCGCCACTTCTTTTTTCTTGTAGATTTAATTTCAGCTAAGCTATATAATTACAAAAGGATGTAATTTCTTTTTCATAAAATTAAGAAGGGATGAATGATCTATTTCCTTGACATAAGTATAAGAATCCAACATCGAACATAACCTTCACTAACAACCCCGTTAACAAATTTTAGGTACAGAGAAGAAAAGTAAAACATATAGATTTTGCTCTAGAAAAGAATAAAAAATAAAATTCTAGTCTTGGGAGATCTTCTAATCCTTCTTCTTATTAGTTATTGTTCATTTCATACACTTAATTTAGGCGACTGAGTTGGTATTTGAACTTGCATCAGAGAACATTCAAGATGAGCAGATGTCACTGTAGTACAGTGGTAAAGTCATTTGGTGGTGATACCAGTGATCTGGGTTCGAAACTCGTCTGCATCGGGGTGGGGGGGATTTTTCTTTATTTCTTTGCCTAGCTACCTGGGCTTGTAGGTAGTGGGCTTCGGTCCAACTTTAATATAACCTTTACAATTCAAAAAAAAAAAATAAAAGCCCCAATTAAAAAATGAGTTTGTTGCACCAATTAAAGAGAACATAATTAAAACTACCGAGAGAAAGACAATCACGGATTTTCAGAGAACAGGAAGAAGAAGAATAGAAGAGGTGAGATGCGTCTCAGGTTTAGGTGAATGAAAATGAAAATCCTATATATAATATCTACCGAATTCCCCATATTACCTCTAGAAACTAGATATATTATATACCCGATTAAGAACCAATTACCTGTTATACCCGACAGGTATTACCCGATTAGGAACCAAATAATTTTGTTCCTAATCGGGCAGTATCCGCCGGGTATTAATTCGACTAATGGGTACCCTACCTGGAACCGGAACCGATAAGGTCGGCTCTGAGTCGGTTCTGGGTAAACGGGTACCCGTTGACAGCCCTACCTGGAACTAGTCATGGCTGCTTTTGGTGAATTTCTCGTGGTTGCCCTGAGTAGATTATTGATTTTGACACTTCAACATTGCTAACTTGTTGTCCTAATGAATTGAGTTTTTATTTGCTTCCTTTTGTGTCACATGACTTCAAAGTACCTGCAAAATGTAAACAAAACGTAATACAACAAATTTACGAGGCATTAGCTATCATAAGTGTATGAAATATGTACTACTAAATGGGTGTTTTAGGCACCTATCAAACACCCACTTACACGTAATTTTTTCAATCAAATAACCTACTGGATCTGAAGATAATTAAATTTAGAATTTATTTTAATAGATTTTGAAAGAAAATTATTCTGGGTAAAAAGTTAGTATCATGGTTAATTCAAGTATCACAAGATTGTTGGGGTTCTCGACAACCATCTATGAACGACAAACTAATCAAGTATCACCTATTTAATTGCGCATTCAAATATATTCGCTGAAAAAAATCATCAATCATTATCTAAAGAAGTGAACACATGATCAATGTAAGATTGTATAACAAAAGTAATGCATAACTAAAAAACATTTGCGAAGAACAAACTGCAAAGACAATTAATTTGATTTAGAAAAAAATTATAAACTTTGAATCAAATTATTCTAGGTGAAGAAAGTCAATATGTAGTTTATGTAACATATATATCATGGGGCAGGTTCGGTTGACATGGGAAATATGCCCAAAGTCTACCCAAGAGTGTGAGCCATTAGATGTCACAATCTTAATGGTCAGTAATTTATCTTGACAATTAAAATTTTCGGGTAAACCCACTTACCCATTTGTACTTGTTTGCAGAATTTTGACTTTTACAGTTTTAATATTACGGTTTACAGATCCAAAACCATCTCTCTCAGGTCACCTCCATTACTATTTCTTACTCCAAAACTCTGTGACGAAGAACAACAGTACTATCTTATCTTACTTCAAACTAAAATTCCGTATTTGGCCAAAAAAACACTTCTATTCGGCTATACGATGTAGTTAATCGATCTAGTCCTGAATAATATACACCAATTTGGGTGATTAATCGCTATGGCTAAATTTGGTGAAGGTGCTGATAGAAAAAGGATGATCAATTAATGGCTAATGTTTTTATGATAAGACAATAGGATTAATTCTTCTTTAAATGTTCATGTATCCAATCATATACATGCCAACCAACAAAGTAGAACTGGATCATCTGAAATCCTATTCAATTGGTTGAGCACGCTTGGCCGGTAACATCCAGTTGATTTGCCAGTCATAATCAAAGAAGAGAAAGATCTTGAAAGTCGATTTGATTTTTATTTTAATTGGAATGTAAATTCTGTGATATATATATTCACGAGATTTTTGAGAAATTAGATTGAAATCGGATTTTTTTTTCTTTTGAAGAGAACATTTGCAAATTTTTCAACCATTGATTGGAAGGCGATGTTATTTATCATAGAGTTTGGAGGAGGAAGAGAGAGTAAAAAGATCAGAGATCAGAATCAGATAAAAGTTATAATGCTGGTGGGGTAGCGACAAAGTATCGATGGGTTGGTGGGTTAACCCGAGATTTTTAATTCTCATGATGAATTGTTGCCCATTAAGATTGTTGCATCTAACGGCTCACAATCCTGGGAAGATTTTGGGCATTTTTCCTTTGTCAACCGAACCTGCCCCATATATCATTGACAATATCATCACAAGTAATCTCAATACATTAGGGTTCTCGACAACAATCTGTGAACGACAATCTAGCACTTATTAAACCAAAATTCAAGTTTATTTAATTTTGCACTCAAATATATTCAAGGCAGAAAGTCATCAATCATTATTAAAAAGTTGTAAATACGTGATAAATATAATATAACACAAATAATGCGTTATCTAAATAACATGTGCATGGCTTCACGCTACATCCGTAACCTTTGGAAGAATTAGCTAAACACGGATTACTTAAAACCCATGAAATCATACAAAAAAGGAGAATAAAGTGGTAAATTCTCCATACGAAGTATATCACAATGATCATCTTGGATGAAAGTATATCAGAATGATCTCTCTTGCAAATTTGATTCATGGCTAAATGTTGGGATGATCATCTTGTGTGTGTCCCATCTGGTCATTTTTGTACCAGTTGGCTCTTGTTTAAACAGTGTTGTGCTTTCTTTTGTAATCTGTACATATCTCTTTATTATTTTTTATACACACGAATCCTTTAAAAAAAACATAATAGTATAAAACATTTTTTCTCTAACTCTTGTATGGTTGTTTTGTGCCTCAAAAAGTCTTTCTAAACTATTAACTCGAATTTCCCTTAAATAGGCCATAGATATCTTGGAAATCTTCTTGGAGAAGAATACAAAAACTTGTTTTAAACCTGAATTCTTATTTCCTTATTTGAATCAAAGATTTATTTTAGCTTGCTTAAACACCAAGGAGCCTTTAAAAATCAGTTACATGTTCTTCTAGTGTTTTAAAATTTACGTGTATATCACTGTGCTAGCTTGAAGTGTCGTTTGTATTTGTTGGATGGCTAGGGCACGCACCTAGCCTTAAACTGTTTATATGTTCATTGAACGTAATTCTATTTTTGTCTAGCTATTTCTTCTCATTTTTTCTGTTCCAAATCAAATACTACTAGAAAATTAAAAGTCTGTTAGACACATGATACTTACATAAAAACTATTATCATGATAATATGTTTTCCTTCGTCTTTCAATATGTCATTTGATAGGCTGAACTTCCATGAGTGTAATTCTCATGTTACTTACCGAACAATAACTATATGATGCAAACTTCTTCTAAAACGACCTCCTGTTTTCAATATGATATATACATTTCTGGGTAGGAGATTCTCCAAATTTTGGTGATATTGAAACAACTACAACCAAGGCAATAGAGGTCGATGCATTTCTTGGAGGTTCGGTTGTGTACATAGAAGTCTCAGCTTACGAATCGGAAAAGTGTATTCCATACTTCACGTGCATAGTTCCTTTGGACGGGAATTTTGATGTATATTCAAACCTCTCGCTGAACTGTCGTTTCTAACTTGACTTTATGTATGCCGATAACAAAGACAACTCAGATTAAAAGGAGTAAGAGGTTTTTTTTGGGGGATAAATTTCTTTTAACAACCATTGATTTCTCTTCTTAGGATTTGAGATTCGGTTTAATTAGATTTTATAAGACTTCTCATCTTCTTAATTGCAGGTTCCTTTTGAGCGCTCTTCATTGAACGATAAAGACGTTTTATGTACATATATACTTAAAATAAGAATAAGGTATGTTTTGCACTCCTCGAGAAAACTAGACCTAAACTTACCTCATTTTGTAGAAATCATGGTCACACTTAGCATGTGCACAAGACTTGTATAAACCCCAAGATTCCCAAGTGGATTATTTATAGTCGCTCGCGTGAGTTTACAAAAGATATACCTACAAAATTACTTTAATTCTAAATCCTTTACAGGCCATTAATAAGTGTTCTTCTAGCTATGCAGACATAAAGCTCTCTTCATCTACTAATAAAAAGTTAGAAATCATAAGAGACAATCAAACCATACCATATGCATTTAATCATGAAGAGGCATGCGTAATGTGTCTCAACCAATGTGAGTAAGCATTTCACTTAGAAACAAACTCACCTTAATTGCTAGCCAATACATTTTACCCCAACTTCTTCTTTACATACATTTCACTCAAGATATACGATAAGAAGGTGGTCTCCCATGTGCGTGATTATGAGTTGAATACAAAGAAAAGTGACGCTTAAAGGAAATAAAATTTAATCATGTAATGAGAATGTGAATGCTCACTCGCCTCACCTGTCCACAAATCCATAATTCTTTTTCTTAGAATCCAATATAAATAACTATGAATGATCAAAAGATTAAGGACGTCGACCTAATAAGGAAACTTTTTTTCTAGTATTTTTTTTAATGAGTAAAAGGAAAATTCACGGTAAAAGATGAAACTCACCAAATTTGTGAGTTCACCAAAGAGATGCCAGCACGGCTAACTCATACCAATCATTCCACCAACAACCACTCTCCATAAATACCGGGAGAAAGGTACAATGCATTAGATTGGAAAACCCACAACTTATAGGACCCAACAATGAACAAACATAAGACTCAAAAGAAAGGACATAATGTACAAGGATGAATATGTATGTGCCTTTCTAATTCCAGCTAATATCACAATCAAGGTGGTTAATACAAAACTAGAGGTACAACTTATGGATAACATGCGGCTTCCAAAAAAAGAATGACGTGAAATATAAGATGAAAAGTAAGGTTTACATTAAAATCTCTTAAATATATATAAAATAATCAATTAAACATGATTTTAGTATGTATTTTTGTACACAGAAAGGACACAAGATCTCAAAAACATAAGCAAGATTATTAAGAAGTGTTATGTTCTAAAAGCGCATAACACATTGTAATTTTCGAGTCAATCGATATATGTATCCCTATTAATAGTAATTTTCGGTGAGCTAACCATATATGTACTGATAGATATAAGCCACATATTGTTTTTATAGGAAGGAAAAGGATTACAATGTGTCATATCAGTCATAGATGCGGAACATACTTGAGTAGAAATTTTATTGAAGCATACAATAGTTCTCCTTTATTCATACGTCGACATCTCCTCTTAAAGAGTTCTTTTGAGTGTTTAGAATTTATTCGCATTCTTGTTGATTTCATGTATGCATTAGCAGACTTGGGGCCTTCATAAATGATTTGAATCAAGGGCATCCATTCACCACATTTTGGGATAACCAATTTGATCATATGTTAAGAGAGGTGCAATATGCTTAAACCAAATAAGTCCAACACTAAATCAACTCTCACACCTGTTAAAAGGCAAGAGTTGTTTCATTCGGTGAGGTATACAAGGCATTTTTCCAGCCACTGCGGCTTACCAAGATTTTTGGGTACGTTTAATGAAAAATGAATTCTTTCTTTCTCATATAATGTTTTAGTTTATGTTTCATTGACTTTTATAAATTGTTCATCATAGGGGACTACTTTCGGTAAGGAAAATTGTTATGAATATATCCGAAGTCAACACCAAGACTTTCTATTCACACGTATCGAACCTTTGAACTTCATTATCCAAATTTCAGGCAGCTGCATGGTACAGATTGGGATGTTAGATTTCATGAATATATTATGTTAGTAATCTTTGGAGAAAAGATATCAGTTGGAGAGATATACTTTCATGTGACAGGCGTTTAAATGGTTTTCAGATTTATTCTAGACTGATTGAATAAGTAGATGAGTTTTTTCAAACATGTCAGACTTGCTTGTTTCAGTTTTGTTTCCGTAATATATATATATATATATATATATA
>JAJJMA010212622.1:0-11133 GCA_023529015.1 Papaver nudicaule | reverse complement strand
CAAATTAGAGTAGTTTTGATCAGCATACCTTCACTTTTAGGTTCTTGGAATCCGTTCCATCGTTCCCCGAATTAATTCCTGGCAACGCTTTAGAACTTCTATCTACAGTCGCAAACAACATCAAAAACTCAAAACAATTTCTCAAAACAACCAAGGAAACCAAAAACCCCCAAAAATAATACCAAATTGGACTTGCTTAAGCCAAAATTTCAACAAATTAAGCAGAATTGATGGAACGAACCTGGGAGAGATGCTGCACAACCCATGGAGTCTTCTTTTGTGGTGTTTCAATTGAATATGGGGAAATCTGATGATGCCCTAAACCTAGAGAGACAATGAAACTGAACAGAACGGGTTTTCTTTGTTGATCGAGCTGTGTTGAAGTTTTGGTTTTGTTTTCCACTTTGGAATTCCAACTACCAAAGTCTTCTTTTGATTCACAGACTGTATGCTACGTGGCGTCGTTGTATAGCCTCATGTCGGCTGCAAAATTGCACGTGACACTTGTGGTGCATTTATTTTACTGTTGGTTATTTTGATGGACCAAGCTATACTGTTGACGGGAACAAACCCATCAGTGAAAGGCCTCTTCTGATACACTTTGGCAAGTTCCTTGGTTTGCCTTGCCGGGTGGTCTAGCAAATGGCCAGCGTCACCATTCCGTTGATCTATTTTATTTTTTTTTGATAATAACAGGGTTAAAATTTTATTAGCAAATAAAAAGAGTAGCAACTTAAGCCAAAGCTTAAGCCCACAGTGTAAGGATAGAAAATACCTTTACGACATAAAGCATCTGAGAAGATAAGCTAGATAAATGAGTAAGGCAGAGATGCAGGAGATCAACGAGATGGAGACCTCAGCGACATGTGAATACGGTTTGCCGAGTACATGATGGGTGAGAGCGGTATTGGTTAGCGAGAGAAGACACGTCACTATGGGTAGTTGAGAAGTAGTTGTGCATTTAAGAGGAGTCAGAACGGATATATTGTCAGGTTGACTAGTTGAGTCAGTGGAGGATGCGTCATCGATCTTATCTACTAAAGATCCCGTCGTCTATGTTAATAAAGTAAGGATGATGTCGCCGATGTATGTGTATCGGCGGGTCAAGACAAATTAGCATCAGTCTTTGGTTGTTTGTATTAGCTGTAATCCATTATGTAAAGGGTCTATAAATAGCGAGTGAACCTACTGAAAAAGAGGTTGGACACATTTTGGATTGGTCTAGAGAGAGGAAAAGTACCATACTTGCTCTCTATAGCCCAAGGCCGAAATTAGGGTTCTTATTGAGAGATCATATTTAGAAGATTAGCAAGGTAATGGAGAGCTGTAATCATGCTTATAATAGTGATAACTCTTGGATGTAGTCCTCACTTATGAGGGCGAACCAAGTAAAACCTCTTTTCAAGTATCTCTAACCCTTATCTCCTTATTATCTATTTATGATTGGTTAGATGCATGCTAGGAATGATTCTATGTTTGGTGTTGTATGATAATTGGGTGTACTGTCTAAGATCTAACCATTGGGATTTTAGACAGTTACATTTTGGCGCTAGAAGAGGTTTTGAACCTGTGTTTTCTTTGATTTTTGACATGATTTGTTGAAATTATCATATGTTCTCTTGTTTCCATATGTGGTATGATTTACATGTCTCAGATCTCGCCGGTAGTGTTTTATTCACTTTTTCTTGCTATTTAGAGGTGTTATGCTCGCTGCTTAAGACTTTCTTTGTGTTTCCCCTTTTGCTTTGCCATATATATTATATAGTATTGTCTGTTATGAAGTTCTCTTGTAGCATATTGCTAAGATTAGGAAAACCAGGCTATTTCTAGTATTTGGTAGCGCCGAATCTGGGTTTGCAGCACATCTTTTTGCTATTTTTAGAAGACATGCCGTGTTTAGACGTTGTCCTTGCTAAAGCTGAGAGCTGGCCGGCTCGGTTTGATGATTCCATCACATATTTCACTTTTATCACATGAGTAGCAGAGAAAGTGGTTATGTGGGTAGAAAAACGCTATTTTTGGCATGATTTCCACTAGAGAATATAGATATAGATATAAATTTCGGGCAAGATTAGTATTCTTTTCCGGCAAGCTAGTATGAACTTTAGGGTCATAGATGAAACTGCATTCAAAAATTTCCTCCAAGTAGTCGCCGTACTGCCCTCTTGATTTGAAAATCACAATCACCTATGATGTTTTTGCAATTCTTGTCATGATTAGATCATCATCTGCACAACACGTGATTCAAAGCTGCTATTTTTTGTCCTTTATTCATCAACATTCTCAAAAGCAACCCAACTAACTTATTTGGCATTTACCCACAGTACTAACAGAGCAATACTGTCAGGAAGTGTGTTTGTCTACTTTTACAGATTTTCGGCGAATGGGTCCTAGAGGTAGAAGTGGCAAAGCTCCAGCGGGTAAGCCTCCACGGTATCCTATCCTTCCTACACCAGTAACGTTCCCCAGTGGTCACAACACTAGAAGCAGGGGTGTGGAACCAGTTGGTCTGGCAGATACTTTTTTGGCAAGCTCATCTCGGCGACTACCTGTTAAGCGAACATCACACCAGGAGGAGGCTGTTAAGGATCAAGAGATCCAAAACTTCATCGCCGACCCGTCGACATATGTGCATTCAGTAAACTCAGTAGAAGACTCGGCGAAGTCTGAAGGGAAGACTTTATAGAAATTAAAGGAGCCATCGCCGATGGGAGAACCAGAATTACATTTTACGGCGGTGGAGCCCACTAAAGACATAAATATCGGCGATGAGAATGATCCTAAGATGGTAAAATTTGGCACTTTGTTAAGTGAAGACGAGTCGGCGGAGTTACAAGCATTACTCAAAGAATATGTTGACGTTTGGGGCATGAACGAAATGCCAGGTATTGACCCGGTGATAGCATGTCATAAGCTGGATATCGATCCAAAGATTAGGCCCTTCAAGCAAAGGATAAGGAAATTGGCTCCCGCCTACAAAGAAGCAGTAGAGGCAGAAATCGACAAGATGAGGGTGTCTGCTATCATAAGGCCAGTACAATATCCTCAATGGATAGCCAATATGGTAGTGGTACCAAAGAAGAACAAGGGAGTGTGGATCTGTATTGACTTCAGCGACCTCAATAGAGCATGTCCAAAGAATAGTTTCCCGCTACCAAGCATTGATCAAACTGTAGATGCTACATCAGGTCATGAATTGATGTCATTCATGGATGGTTACTCAGGATATAACCAAATACCCTTGGCGGAAGAAGATCAGAAGCACACAGCTTTCTTCTCCACCAAAGGATTGTTTTGTTACACTCGAATGCCCTTTGGGTTGAAGAACGCCGGTGCTACTTACCAAGAAATGGCGCAGAAGATGTTCGAAAAGTGGATAGGAAAGACAATGGAGGTGTATGTCGACGACATGCTTGTCAAGAGCAAGAAGAAACAAACTCATGTGGAAGACCTCAGAGAAATATTTAATCACATGCGTATTACTAAATTCAAAATCAATCCGGCGAAATGCGTTTTTGGTGTAACCTCGGGAAAATTCTTGGGGTACGTTGTAACTAAGAAAGGTGTAGAAGCTGATCAGGCCAAGATTAAGGCAATTCTAGAGATGCCTTCGCCGGTAACAGTAAAGGATGTCATGCGACTCAATGGAACTTTGGCATCGCTTAATAGATTTATCTCCAGATTCTCTGATAAGTGCAAATTGTTCTTCCAGACATTGAAGAAAGGAGAAAAGTTCAACTGGACCGAGGCACATGAAGCTGCCTTTCAGGGTATTAAAAAGTATCTCTCCACTCTTCCAGCGATTCAGCCACCCGAGCACGGCGAAGAACTCAGGGTTTATCTCGCCGCAACACCCTTCGCCATTAGCGTTGTGCTTGTAAGAACCAAGGGGGGAGAGACGCCTATCTATTATATTAGCAGAACATTGCAAGGGGCAGAAAAGAATTATACCAAAATCGATCAACTGATCTTGGCGCTGGTCTTTGCATCTCAGAGATTACGCTCATACTTTCACGCTCATCCCATTGTTGTTCTAACTAAGACTCCAATAGAATCCATTCTGCACAGCTCTCAAAGAGTAGGGCGAATCGCCAAATGGAATCAGCAAATCGAGCAATTTGGCTGCAGTATGAAATACGTACAGCACAGCGATCCTAAGTCATTGCGGACTTCCTCGCCGACTTCCCAATTGATGAAGAAGAAGAGATAGAAGAAATCCCATTTTCCTTGGATGAGCGAGAAAATGAAATGCCAGATCTATTGAAATGCAGTCCTAACGGCTGGGAAGTTTATGTAGACGGTTCGTCAAATAGAGAAGGAAAAGGAATAAGAATTGTCCTAATATCGCCGAAAGGAGCCAGGATAGTACACTCGCTAAGGTTGGAATTCTCGACGACAAATAATGAGGCAGACTATGAAGCGGCTATTCACGCCATGCGAATACTCATCGAAATGGGCATCAATGATGTTAGATTAACAAGCGACTCTCAGCTAGTGATCCGACAAATCTCTGGACGATATCAGACAGCAGGCCCATCTCTGCAGAAGTACCTAAAACTTGCTAGGGTGTATGCCCATAGGATCTCAGGTATCAAGTTTCGCCACATTTGCAGAAAGGATAACAGGAACGCCGACGCTCTGGCTTTTATCTCCTCAATGATGACAAATGCTGACATCCCTTCTATATCCATTGAAAGAGTAAAATAATCATCGGTAGCAGAGCGAGAACAAAGAGAGGTGTTGACAACAAGCACCGAAGAATCAGCAGAGACAGATTGGAGAACGCCGATACGGTATTATTTGGATCGCCTCACGTTACCAGGGAAGCAAATTTTAGCTCACCAAGTCATTAGTAGATCGGCGAACTATGAGCTTCGAGACAGAATTCTATATCGCCGGTCATTCTCTGGACCATTGTTGCGTTGTGTATCAAGAGAAGAAGGCATGAAATTATTGGAAGCAATCCATGAAGGAGACTGTGGGAATCACAGTGGTCAAAGAGCTCTAGCATTAAAAGTAAGAATGTAAGGATATTATTGGCCTTGGATGAATAGGGATGCGAAAGAATATGTTCAGCGATGCAAGCCATGCCAGCTGTATGGAAGAAGAATCAAAGCACCTACGACATCATTAAATTCAGTGTTGAGCCCATGGCCCTTCGCCAAGTGGGGCATTGACATCATTGGACGGCTAACTACATGCTTAGGGCAACGGAAATACATCATCGTGGCGACAGATTATTTCACCAAGTGGTGTGAAGCTAAAGCTATCAAGAAAAAGACAGGACAGGAAGTATTCACATTCATTTGGGAAAATATATTTTGCAGATTTGGTGTACCGGCAGAGATATGTATGGATAATGGAAAGGAACTTGTTTGGGATAACCTTAAAAAGCTACTCGCTACTTACAACGTCAAGCTGGGAAAATCAGCCCCATTATACCCTCAGAGTAATGGGCACGGAAGCCACCAATAAGACTATTGGAATGGGATTGAAGAAAAGGGTGGAGAAGTATAAAAAAGCATGGTGTGAGCATTTACACAATGTTTTGTGGTCTTACAGGACTACGGTCCGAGAAGCAACTGGAGCATCTCCTTTCCTAATCACTTGTGGTGCTGAAGCAGTACTCTAATCTGAAGTAATCCTACCAACTTCAAAGCATGAGGCATGGGAAAAGAATCTAAATACTGACTTGATTCTAGCCAAGCTAGATGATTTGGAAGAACAACAGTTGATTGCTCTTACACACATGGAAAATTATCATCGCTAACTGTCTAGAGAATATTACAAACGAGTGCTCCCAAGAGAATATCAGCCAGGCGAGTTGGTACTTCGAGAAATTCCCCCATCTCAGCGAAAGGGATGTAGGAAGTTGGAACCCACATGGGAAGACCCTTATGTGGTTAAGAGAGTAGCGGGAAGCGGAGCTTATCTGTTGATTGATGAACATGGTGTAGAACTCGCACATCCTTGGAATGCCAAGTTCATTAAAAAGTATTATCCTTGAAAGAAACAATGTAAAATCTGAAGTCTTGGGCGGGCATAATACCCAAGAAGTCTTATTTGCTTATGTAAAACAACAGCGAATAAGATCCGGGGACGTAGGTTTGCTGTCATGCGCCGAACCCCGTTAACAAGTCACAGTGTCACTTACATTTTTTACTGGGTATTCTAACCACAGTGACGTCTGAAGCCTAAAAGCTCCAAGAGCATCATACGCCGAGGAAAAAATGCCCCTTATCAGGCTATAAAGCCACCAACTGAGGCAAAAATGCCCAATAATTACAAGGCAATAAAGCCAAATAAAAACCCTGATCAGGTACTAAGGCCAAGCGCCATCTTTAAAGGCATAATGCCCAAATTAATAAAATCAGCTAGAGCTAAGGCCTCTTGCTCAGAAGACATGAAAGCTTACTTGCTTCATTGAGTGAATAACCTCTTTGTAATGGTAAGACCGACCCAGGATTAGCTGTAAGGCCAGTCGTGTTACTTGTTGGTCTGTAAGTGTTTGGCAACTAAGACCCTATTCTGTAGCATCACATCGGCGGTAGCCGTTGTGCTAATTAGCCTACACAGTAGCATCACCTCTGGCGGACGCTATAGTACAAATAAGCCTACTGGGTGACCCAAACAACTTATATTAGATCGCCGACGGGCACAAGTAATGGATACTGCTGGGGTGTTAACCTAGGCTCTGCATGAAATTGTTAGATGTACAAGCACAGGACTTCACTCAATAGCAAGTTAAGTCTTTGAAGGTAAACGAGAAATGGACACACCAAATTAGCAAAGGAAAATCACACGCCGATAACAGATGTTGAAAAGCACAAAAATTATATCTTTAGGATAATACTTAAAGGATGGAAATATTGTTCATTACAAAAAAGCAAAGGAAATAGCAGGAATACAAAAAGGAGGATGAAAACTACAAAGGTGGTACTTCATTTCCTTTTGATTTAGCACCTAGGATCGGCAAAAGGATTGGACACCTCGACATCTTGATTCACAGGAGTTGAATCATCTTCTAAAGATAAAGGCAAAGCCCGTTCACCATCGCCGGTGTTTTTCTCTTCTTCATTTGCTGCTTTAACCTCATCAGGTCTATTTTCTTCTTTCTTCTCCTCTCGATTTGCCTCCCTTTCTTCTTCTTCTCTTTCTTCTTCCTCTTCTTCATCTTCTTCCTCTTCTTCATCTTCTTCCTCTCTTTCTTCTTCCTCTTCTTCTTCTTCGGCGACTTCTTCTTCCTGCAACTCGTTTTCCTTCTGGGCCTGTTCGGCGAGTTGTGATAGAGTGGATCGACGATACTTGGAGGGAACCTCTAAGTTATGTTCAGGACAGAACTTATAGGCGAAGTCTTGAGCACCGATGAAAGCAGCACTAATGACGTCTTCATCAAGTTGTTTCTCCAAGTCCTGAATATCATATTTAGCTTCGGCGATCTCTATCTGAAGACGGTCGCGAACACCTTCGAGCTCTTGAATCTTGCCAGCACAAGATCCATGATCGAGAAGCTGTTTATTCTTCCAGTTTACCAGCACAAGAGTCATGATCTTTAAGTTTCAAAGACAGTTCCTTCATCTTGTCAGGACAAGATTCATGCTCCTTGAGCTTGTCAGTAAGCTCGACGATCTTTTCTTCACATTCCTTATAGCCTTGGATGACTTCCTTGTGGTGCTCTACCTCCTTTCTCAAACTTTGAATTTGTGCTGAGGCAAGGAAAAGAGAAACCATAGTCAGCAAAAAACAAAGGGAGAGAATAAATGTAAAAACTGTTGTGGGTATACCCTATAAAACTACCTTCCAAGTTGCGGACATAGGTTCGCACACCCTCCTGCACTTCTCTAAACTGGGCCATATGAAACTCGAAATTTTCATTGGGACACTGACCTAACATTTGGTTTATTTGACGTTGTTGGGTCGAGCATTGTTTGTATAGGTCGATCGCCAAAGCTTCATGTCTCGCCGCGGCATCCTTCCAACGCTGAATTTGGAACTCGGCGGTCTCCTTTTCAGTACTTAAGCGAATGATCCTGGAAGCTAGATTGTCGGCCCTAGATTTCTCTTCTTGCCAAAGGGTGGAAGCTCGCATATGACCAATCTCGGCTTCTTTTTTGGCAGTAATAGCTAATTCTTCTCAGCGAAGTGCGTCGTCACGCTGGTTAGTCATCCAACCTAATTCCGATTGAGTAGCTTGATAAGTATCACAGAGGTTTCTTATAATGATATTGTCTTGATTCAGTTCTTGGCGACACCATTTAAGGTCTTTATGAAAATTGAATAGTTGGCTACATTGCTTAATGTTGCTACTACTAAGTCTTTCAATTTTGGATTCAGCTCGCCTAAGCCTATCGTCATCGAAGGAAGGGCAACCTTGGAAGGCAGGAAATCTAAGGGTCGGCGAAAGGAAAAAGCTAATGCTGCTATAATATAAGAAAAACAATATAAAACAACTTACCTTGTTGGGATGTTATTTTCAGACTTCGATCCTGGATGACGCCCTTCAACCTCTCAATTTCTTTTTTCTGAATCTTAGAATCATGTTTCAACTGACTGATCTCATTACCAAGGTTAATAACCTCTCGTCCAAGACCCTCATTGGCCGAGGCAAGACTCAAGCCATGATGAAAGTGCTGAAATCATAAGTCATGAGCATGAGTATTCAATCACAATTAAGATGGCGTAAGGCTTAAAGGATGCTACCATGTTTAGAAGATTGGAGTGTTCTTGATAGGAGATAATGCGGGCAGCTTTGTGAAAGTACTCTGGGTTTGGGCAATCATCGGCCACACTAAGCTTGTTGAAGGCTGCGGCGAGTATATTTGAGGCGTT
This sequence comes from Papaver nudicaule, assembly GCA_023529015.1. Classification (NCBI taxonomy): domain Eukaryota; kingdom Viridiplantae; phylum Streptophyta; class Magnoliopsida; order Ranunculales; family Papaveraceae; genus Papaver; species Papaver nudicaule. The sequence goes on along the minus strand of JAJJMA010212622.1, from coordinate 2,304 downwards.
AAGCTGCACCATTCCAGGACCCTTAGAAGGTTGAGGGGTAGAAGGATGCCGAGGCAACCTGTCAAGAACAACTAAGCCAGCAAGATGTGGTTCAAGAGCCGAAACAGGAGGAGTCTGGCGAGTTGAACCTAAGTTTGGATGCTTTGAAGAAGAAGCTGGTTTGGTGGTGCCATGGTCACCAGAAATGTCAAGCATATCCATATCCTGGGAGAGATTCTCATCAACGATAGGGTTTCTCTCAGGGATTTGACCTTTGTCTTGAGAATTGATCTCAGGAGTAACCTCGGACATCTCAACCTCGGAGGGCTTCGTCGAGTCATTCTTTACTGTTTGATCAACGAGCATATTGGATTCATCTGCAGTTTGATCTGCGATCTTCTCAGGTTCTTCTTCATTAGGATTTGTCTCTTTAGTAGACTTAGAAGAAGCATTGGGATCTGGAAGCTTCGCCGAGGCAAGTTGACGAATTCTTTCTTCTCGCTCTGCAGCAGTAGGTCTTTTCTTTGGGGGCTGCAAGTCGAGTTTCACCCATGACAATTCAACTCATGCAACAAACAGAGGCAAATATAGATATATATTTAAAGATAAAAGAAGGTGTTTGTTACCTGAGTCGAGTCATCGGCTTCCCCTCGATTTCTTTTTGCTCCAGCAATTGCAGCAGCTGGAAGTTTAACATAGTCTTTGTCATCAACCCTGAGAAACTTGCCATTATCGTCCTTGGCATATTTATGTGCATCAGGCCAGACTACCTTCCAGAAAGCGTGCTTGCCGAGATGAGAATGCTCGTGGGGGAAAGCATCGCGAGCAACGGTCTTGTCCTCGTCCTTCCACCCTAGCAACCAAGGTCCCTCGACGATGCAAGGAAGATTGGAAAAATCACCCTCAGAGCTATGGCGAACAGTTGGAACATCTTCTGTACTCGTGAATTCAACATCGGCGAGTAGAAGATCCTGGGTAGGATAATTCTTCTTAGGCGTGAAGCGAACAGCCCAAGGGTCGGTCTTTCTGGTGCAGGACGCCACGTTGTACTGCTCAAGGAATTTCGCCACAATAACATCATCAGGTTGATGAGCATCAAGTTTGGCGAGTGAAGGATAATTAGTCTCTCCATCTCGGTGTTTGCTCCATTCAGTCATCACTCGGATAGCATTGGCGGTTAATTGGAAAGGGATTCTATTAATCGTCGCAAGCAGGTCGACGATGAAAGTGTTTTTGGATTATAGAGAGGAAATGTTAATCCTGACTTTAATTGACCAAAGGCAACCACAGGTGCTGCTCGTTTCAGGTCGAAGAAGATCGTCGACAGACATTATATCGGATGCCTTCTTTGTACCAGGCAGCGAGCTGATCTTAGGCTTAAGGAACTCTACTCCAAAAGAGGTGCAATACGCAGGCTATTCTTTCCAATCCACCCTTTTCTGACCAGGGGCTTTGGTTTTGCCAGTTTTACCCTTGGATCTTGAAGATTTACCGGTGGAAGCCATAAGAACAGTTAAACAAGTAGGGAATTGGTCGGAGAAGATGAAAATTGGCCAGAATAAGGAAAAAGGAATTTAGGAAGAAGATCAATCCAGATAAGAGTAAGACGAATGGTGATGGAAAAAGTATAAAGAACAGTGAGACTTCGTGAAGATCTGATGAGAAAGAGGGGAGGAAAAAGGTAGTACAGTAGCCGAAGTTTAGGGTTTTAGAAAGAGGAGTTCTGGTTTTAGGTTTGCAGAGAAAGAAGTTCTGAGAAAATAGATCAGGAATGGAGAGAGAAAGCTGAATTTATGATAGAAGGAGCTCGAACAGGCGTTGTGGGTTATCCGGTTAAAAGCAGGTTGTGCATGGACAAAACGTGTCAGGAAAGGAGTAAAAACGGTAAGGTATTTTCGGCGAGCTAAGAAAGTTTTCATCTTCGACGACTAAAGTCTCATAAGATGAAAGAGGCAAAATGTAAGGGTAGAAAATACCTTTACGACATAAAGCATCTGAGAAGAGAAGCTAGATAAATGAGTAAGGCAGAGATGCAGGAGATCAACGAGATGGAGACCTCAGCGACATGTGAATACACTTTGCCGAGTACATGAGGGGTGAGAGCGGTATTGGTTAGCGAGAGAAGACACGTCACTATAAGTAGTTGAGAAGTAGTTGTACATTTAAGAGGAGTCAGAACGGATATATTGTCAGGTTGAATAGTTGACTCAGTGGAGGATGCGTCATCGATCTTATCTACTAAAGATCCCGTTGTCTATGTTAATAAAGTAAGGATGAGGTCGCCGATGTATGTGTATCGGCGGGTCAAGACAAATTAGCGTCAGT
>JAJJMA010212621.1:0-10573 GCA_023529015.1 Papaver nudicaule | reverse complement strand
TACGTGTTCACTTAAGCTTAACACACAAGGCTTGTCCACGTTTGTTATAATACGTTTATGCGGAACGTTGAACCACGTTGGACCAGTTCCCACTTCCACCTAGGTTCGTCTGGTTAGCCCAGCAATACCAAGGAAGTAATGTCGACATTATTAAGCTGGTGGCGACATTTGGAAGTAATAATATCTAAGGAGATTTTCGAAATAATATGACACGTTTCGAATTGAGCTCGTTCCCATGGAGCATATTTGGTAAGCGTTATATTTCGAATTAAAAGAAATATCCAAATATACCTTAATATATTATTTGCTTTGATTTCTCTTGGCTAAACATCTTTCGAAAATATATTTTCTTTATGAATTATATTTTTCTTAAATGTAAAATGCTAGAGTATTAGATCTCATTAAATGCTATGAGACTAAATGGGGAATTTTGGAATTAATATGTAAATGTGCTTTGTGGAATTTCCGAAATTAAGTTTGTCTCATTTCAAAGCTAAAGCCTTAGTCAATATAAATAGGAGTGGTATCTCTCCTTAAAGCTTTATCCCTCTGGCCAAGCTCTTCTTCGGAATTGTAAGCTTGTGTTTGTCGTTTTTCTTTTCAGTTACATTTGAGCTTTTGCTCTCGGTCTAGAATTGCGTGAAAGTCTTCTCTAGGGATCGAGAAGCCTAGAAGTACCTCTTACGAGAAACTAGTTTATGTTTACTAGTCTTCTTTGTGTTGTACTTGTGTTCTGTTCTATCACGTCTATCAAACCTTGCGATCTTGTTTATTATATGGCCCTTCTCTTCTGCTATAAGGCCACTCAAAATCGTTGTGATTAGAACATTCTATTAACTTGGATTTGTCAAGCAAGCCGCTTTCGGTTTGTGTGCCTAAACTATAGATATTGAGTGGAATCAAAATCGATGTTATTGGATTTGCTCTTTGCAGGTTCATCGTTCTTCACGGTCATATCATATCGTACTTGCTACAGCTATCTGCTTGATTCCAACTAGGACGACAAGTTTGCTCTTTCGGGAGTTTAGGTTTTGAAATATTGATCGATATCTCGAGGTGTTTATTTCCTAAGTAAACTCAATAACCTCGCTCTTGGTGTGAAAAGACTTCGGTGAAATATCTGTTAGTTACCAAGGATATCATCTAGCGATTTGACCTGCCCTATTTGGTTGTTGTCCACTAAGGTTGTAATCGTCCGATTGGAGGTCGGGTAGCGATAGTCCTCGTGACGGGCTGTGAGGCAACTCTTGCGTAAGCAGTAACGGACGTTTGTTTTTGCGTAGGAGAGTACATGTGCGTGACCACGTTGCTGTGGTTGGAGGCGTAGGAATACTGAGGGGAAATCTTTGTGACTAATAGTAGTATTAGGGTCATATTGTCTGCACCAGCTAATCCGAAGTCTGAGAGTAGGTGCGTTGGCGGACTAATTATTAAGAGTACTCAAACTGAACTAGGTCCCGGGGTTTTTCTACGAGTTTGTAGTTTCCTCGTTACCCAAATCTTGTGTGTACTTTACTTTACTTTCGCATTATATTTGAGTCTTCATATATAATTAAAGTATCGTACTTGGTTGGTTGACATAGTCTTTCGGATTCTTGTATTGACTCCCTTGTGTGAATCAATCAAATCTGAAGGAGATCTTGTTCTTGAGTTCTTCATTACAGGAAGCGGTCAAGGTTTGACTTATAGGTGGACTAAAATAAAAGATTGGAGGTGTACTCGGTATCCTTGTCTTTTCATGTACGCGTTCACCGTTTAGGTCATTTCATGAGACAATTCAACTTACTCTACCTATACATATTATCACGGATGTGACAAATGCAAAGGCGAAGAATCCTAGAATACCTTCGGATCTTATAAACAACATCATAGACTAATGATATGATAGAATGGCAAATACGAAACATGGAAACGAAAAACCTTTCTAACCTTTTGCGAGGACGTTATGATCTATCAAGTAGTAAGCTCCGGTCTTCGTCTTCAATGGTCTTCGTCTCGATTACCTAAAACTATCCTAGTCCGAGTTGTATAGTAAGCTTATCAAGGATTGTGTTTTGTTATCTAAACTTGACAACTGACTTGAGATAGCAATATCAGTGGGTTCAACCGAGCAATGCTCTAACACGTCCTTCGTTCTGGACTGCAAATAATTTCTTTGAACATTATCAGGTTGAGATGTGCTTGAATAAAGAAGTTGCTCCCTTGGGTGTGAGATTCAAAAAGGTTTTTGGCAAATAACATGTTCTCGAGGACGTGGACCCAACCGGATCGACCACAAACAGATTGCTTCGACACTCTAGTGATGACGTGTGGTTTACCAAACCTCTGCTCATCGAAGGGCGTATAACAATTCGATTTGCTCGTACCGGCTTCGAGAGCGGTCATAACTTCAAAGTTGTGGACTTCTTTACAATTCGTTTATCGGAAGACGAGCAGAAAGAGTCCAAGTGAAAGGTTGTTTCTATAAAGGCGAAGGTAAGCTTCTTCCTTTGCATTCCTTTTATTTCCTTTGATTGTTTTCTCATATTTCTTCGTACTTTCAGAAAGGACAGAGTAAGGGTTAAGATGATGGTTAGAAGAAGAAGAAGAAAAAGTCTAAGCGAGCCTCTGCTAGGGAGGGGGCAAGTAATCAGGTAACAAACACTACCTGCCCCAGCTATGCTATGGGCATGAATACCTGCCTCTGTTTGTTTCCTGACGAATTGGCTATTGTATAGCAGGGCGAGGTTGTTCCTGAGATATATGGTGGTGGTGATGGTGATGGTGATGAGATGTTTCTATTCGCGAATCCCCCAATCGAAAAAAAGATCGCACAGGGGGGTTCATCGAAGATAAATACTTCTAAACCTCTCACGAGGGGCCATAAACGGCCCGAAGCTGAAAAGGGTGATGAATCCCCTGAAGAATCTGAAGAGGAGGTGTCCAACACTTTGAATAGGAAAAGGAAGGCGGAGAGACCTCCTCAACAAGGTCCTCCTACGAAGAAACCCTATCGTCAATCGGGAACTTCTTGAAGTGGGGATGGTGCTTCGAAGTTAAACACATCGACTGCCTCAGCCGCCGAGTTCGAGTCAGACCTCGGTGCTTCTGGTGTTCATATAGATGTTCACGGTAGTAACTTGGAGCAGTTGAAAATGTCTCTGAATTGCGGCCTACTACTCTCGATGGGCCGTCGATGCCTCTGAATTTTCCTCGGAGACACTATAGTGAAGAGGAAATTAGGAAAATTATTCAAGATGGTGTTCGATTTCGTCATTTTGCTCAGGAAATTTCTAAGCATTTAGATGCATATGCTAAGAATCTTGCACAGGGTCGTCTGGATTCAGGTCTCGTTACCCTTATTTCCCATCGTTTTGCTGGAAATTGGCGCCTTGAAAGTACATTCGATTAGCACTAGACTGAGCATCACGCTATTCTCCAAGGAATAAAGTTATTCGACGTCTTGTTTGAGTGTTTTTCGTATTTATCAGTGTTGATATTGTTTTCTTCGCAGTCGCACCACCATAACTTGTACCTGCTGAATCGGACTGTGGCACAAAGTAATGAGATTACTCATCTCGACGAAAAGCTGCGAAGCGAACGTCAGGAGAAAAAAGTACTCAAAACTGAGGTTTCGAAGTTGCAGGGTAAGCTGATTCGTAATGAGGTTTTTTGAAGCTTTTATTTTTATGCCTTTGAGCTAACTCATTTTTGCCTCGAACAGGCATCATGGTTGATCTAGGTAAACAAATGAATGAAGTCATTATCGATCGAGATGCTCGTGCTGAGGAATTGAAAACTCGAGTTGAAGTTGTGTCAAAGCTGCAAAAGAATTGAAGAATAAAGGAGAACAACGTACTTCTTGGAAAGAGAAGTATGATTTGCTGGAGAAGAATCAAGCTGATGAGGTAAACTTGTTGAAGGGTAAAATTTCTTCTCTCGAGGAGACCATCAGTGGTGAACCAAAGAGAAAGAGTCTTGCCATTCGCATGCATACTCGTAAAGTTTTCAGGAGCTTCGGAATGCGACCGATAGTGTATCATGCTGGCATGGACGATCCTGAGGCTTATTTAAAGTCCGATGATGTTCTGATTCCTGGTGACAGGGTTAAGGCTTTAGTGAAAAAAATTATTGATCGAAGGGCTAGAGGAGAGGTAAGATCTGAGGAGACTGCGAGTGAAGGAGAGAAAAATGATGGTGAAGAGAGTGGTGACGAAGATGATAGCGAAGATGATGGCAGCGATGGAGGGGTGTAGCATGAGCGAGATAAGAGAAGAATAATTCATACGGTGAACAAAATATGAGGGAGGGTGGAGGGGTTGTAATGGAAGATGATCGACATGAAGAGACTCGGATTGAAGAGTCTGAGAAAGGGGTTGAAGGGAATGCGACTGGTGGCGAGAATGTTGGTGAAGATGCTAAGGAAAATGATAAAGGCCCTGATGCTGATGATGTCATTAAGGAGGTTCTCGAAGGTACTGCGTAGAAGATGTCATATCCCTTCTGCTACCTTTGGAATTCCTATGTATTGCATATTCTTTCTGTTTTCGAGTCGTTGTACAAATGTGGTGATCTTTGTAGTTTTTGCTTTTATTCGTAGTATGATTCTTTGATATCCTTGTCGAGGTGTGGCATAGAGCTATTTTTTTTGCTTTTGAATCATGTATCCCATATTGTCAGTCTTATTCTGCAATGAAATGTTTTATTATGTATTTCTGCTTTATTCGATGTATAGACATGATTAGGCGCAATTCATTTTGCAAATTTTAGGCTCCTAAGGTTTCTTATAGTGCAACTCTAGGGCTTACTTCAATGTAGAAGACAGTAAATCAAGCTAGTGGGGGCTGCGGATCACCCTTCCCATAGGCCTTTCACTACTTGCCCTGCCTCAAGCTGGCGTTGAATATCGAAGTTGTAGGTACCTGGTTGACCGGAATACATAAAAGGCTTATGGTAGGCATCAAAGATATCAAGTATCCTCCGAGGAGGCTTGAGTTAGTTATCTTGGATACCTGTTTTGCCTATGTAAAGCAGGAGGCTTATGGTAGGCGACTATTGTTTACATCGATAATAATGTAGCACTATAAGGGAGTGTCGGTCAAAGCTGGAGCTTAGACATGGTACTGTGTTCCTATCGCGACCTGAAGTTCAACTCTTCCATTCTCGTTTACCCCTCCTCGAGGTTATATTTGATTCGGTTGGAGGAGGTCCCTTAGATGTGTAACTCGCTTTCCATTCCCGTGAATGTTAGTTAATTAGCTGCCTCGGGGTTCCATCCACCCTAAGGGTGGATGCTAATCCCATTTATAGTCCCCACGACGCCTCATCAGGGAGGTTTTATTGGTCGCATGGTAGTGGATTCAAATGCCTCTTAGCATATGTAGCCTTGATGCGAGATACCCATCGCTAACGGGGTGTCTTGTAGGTAGAGGAATGTGTTGTAAAGCTCGTAAGGCCCTTACGACTACATCAACATCATCTCTTTGCCTAACATGGTAAGACTTTTATTTTTGGCGCCAGGGCCTTTATATATGTGGCATCAGGGTCGTTTAGGAGATATGCCTAACCGGGTAGGTCTTTGCCTATGTGAATAGGATCTGGAGGTTTTATCGAGATATAATAGATCGAGTTGTGGATAATTTTTATTGAATCTGTTAGGGCATTGTCCGGTCAAACCCACTAGCGTTGGTATGTCAAGCTGGTTGTCAGTTTTAGGTGTCAAAACACAATTCTTGATTTAGCCTACTAGAGTTTAGATTTCGGAATTGGGATATAGACTAAGTAGTAGAGACCTTAAAGACGAAGACTGTGAAGACAAAGAAGACATCATTTATTCTTCATCGACAAAAGGTTAGTAGGAGTTATGACTTTTATGGAAATTCTTCTATTCTACTTTCTCTATCTTTCGAAATAGTCGACTACTTTAGTAGTGATACTAATAGCGATTGAGATCGTGTTCTTCTCTACATGACCATGTGTTAAGTTGGTGTTTGTTCCCGCAAATACTAAGGTTACAAGAATGCATGAGATAGATTCGATACCATTTGTCCATTGCAATGGTTTGCTTGCAAATCACTTGTTGGATATGGGTGAATCTAAAGGAGTACTCTTGAGCAAGAGTCCAGTGGATTACAGCTGAGGACGTCTAACACGTCTAAGTACTGGTTAAGCCCAGAACTTCCAGCGGGTCCAGTTAAACCCTAATCTAAATGGCGGACGGTTCCCGAACCGTACGTGAAACAGAAACTCGGAGATTCTCCTGAGTTCCAAAGTGTCATTTTGTATGCGTACCTACGTGAACCTCAAAATCGATACTTTTGGCTGTTATTCAGATGGACGGTTCGCAAACCGTCCCAAGTGAATATTCTTCTGGATTTTCACTCGGGTTAAACTCTGAACTCCTTTATCTCTTAGTTGGACTTGGATTATCACGAAAATATATTATGTGGTCCATCTAACGGTTCTCAATGTGTCAATAAGATAAAGATTATCTCTGGTCTGTTGGATCTCTATCTTGAAGTGTTTTTGAGCTAACAAAACACTTGGCAGATAAATGATTAATGATTTCCAATTGAGATAAATCTCTTTTACTTGGTTTGCAAGTTTCCAAAACTTGTGGGACAAGTAATTAGTTGCTTTATTCCAAAGCAACCTATCTTATTGAGTGATATAAATAGAGGTGTCTAAGGATGAATACCGCAAGCATCAAGCATATGTGAAGGTCCTTTGGGAAGTGATCGTAAAACACTTTTCACTTCGGTGAATGCTTGTTATGGTATAGTCATCCTCTATTAGGTAGCAGTTCCTCTTGGGATTTTACCTACGACTATAAAGACTTCTCTTGAGAGTTGGGAAGCACAGGTAGGAGATTGAGACCTTAGTGGTTGAAATCGAAGTAACATGTAACCTTGATAACCTGATCACATTCTTGTCTATTCTACGGTCCTTCTCTTCTGATATAAGGCCATTCAAGAACTGATACGTTACACATAGGGTTTCGAAAGGAAGCAACGCACGGCTGCACTCGGTGTTGTAAGACCTAGTTAGCTCCACTTGTATAAGTTTCTTAAGTGATTCTTCTTTTACAACTGAGGTAGAGATAAGTTGGGCATAGTTTACTCGGTTTACTTGTCAGCCCCCGCTTGTAAGTAGATTTCCGTATGACCTGGAGCAATCTGAAGGAAGTCACTCTGTGTATGTCAAACTGATAGGGGACAGTTCAAACATACAGTCGATAATTGAGGTTGCAAAGCCGGAATTGTTGACACAAGCCTTTAACAGCGGTTAAAGCAACTCCTAGGCCTGTAAAGGACGTCAGCTAGGGAAATCAAGTGCGTGACGATCTGTGGGGGATCTAGAGACGTAAGGAGTGCGACAGTAGCCAACTCACTTGGAGGGTTGGAATTGGTCTCTGCTACATCCCAGACCGAAGTCTTATAGTAGGCTAGTGTTTGTAGACAGTTTGTACTGTGCGGTGTTCAATCTGGACGAGGTCCCGAGGTTTTTCTACAGGTCGTAGTTTCCTCGTTAAAAAAATCTTTGGTGTCTTGTGTTCTTTACTTTCCGCATTATATTCTCTGATTATATAATTAAAGCAAACACAAGAAGTACGTTATTAATAAACCTGATCGTTGTCCTCAATCCATCCATTGGATTTACCAAGACCCTGTCTTGTGTTGGACTGATCCTTTGAGATCCAAATTCAGGTTAATGGATCTGGATATTGATTTTTGAGATCGTCCAGATCTGACCATAAGTCTCACGAGCCCAAACGAAAAGTTGGTTGTATTTCGGTACCCCTGCTTTTTCAGAATCAAACTTTTGAGTCGAAACGCCTTAAGAGCATTGCTTGTTAAGTGTAATACTTTCTTATATATTTTGCGTTCCAAGCATTCCCTAATGCTACTTCATCTTCATCGACCAGCTTATAAGCTCATTTCCCTGCTACTTGTTGGACTTTGAAAGGTCCTTCCCAGGTGGGTTCTAATTTTCCACCGTCTTCTTTCTGATAGGGCTGGATTTCTCGCAATACCAGATCTCCTGGGTGAAACTCTCTTTCGATGACCTTCTTGTTATATCCTCTTGCCAATCCTTGTTGATAGTTGATGATGTGTTGGAGTGCTTCCTTTATTTTCTCTTCGAGGTCATCCAATTTTGCGAATATCAAGTCAGCTGTAAGGTTTTACTTCCATAATTTGTGTTTGTCTATGGGTAACATTATCTCGGTGGGTAGCACTACTTCTGCTCTAAATATGAGCTAGAATGGTGTCATCCCCGTTGATTCTCTTCGCGATGTTCGAAATGCCCATAATACGTTGTGGGAGGTGCTCGCACCATTGTTTTTTGTGATGCAGGACCCTATTTTTCAGGTTTTCTCGAATTGTCTTATTAGTCACCTCTGCATGTCTGTTACTTTGCGGATAAATTGGCGTCGATGTCCCTAGCCTTACGCTGTATTGGCTGAGTAGGAGTTTCACTACACGAATCCAGGTTTTTACCAACAGCACCATTAGTGACGGTTTGCATTTCAGCAACGCGCATACGCTGTTGGGAAGCTCGTAACGTCTTCTATGGTTACTGAAAATGCGATAACTTACAGTGCTCCGCGTTTTTGTTGGTGCAGCCTACCCTCAATATTTGGTGAACTTCCTAAGTTAGCCTGGACTTTTCTTTTCCCCGCCCAACTTTTGGGCTGATGAAATTTCAACCCCAGCATCGTAACAAAACCGGATTTTTATTTCAACGGATTAACTTAATACCACAGATCCGAAAATAAGAAAACCCAAAAGAAAATAAAAGAAAATCAACTGAAATTATGAAACCATTTATTGTGTCTGAATTAGCTCAGTTGTACGTCCAATACCAACAACTTAAGCTGCCACATCCACTCATTTCTCTCGATGGTTTCTTTTTCTCTACCGGATTCTTTTCTTTCACCAGTTTCTTTCCCTGCCGACGTCGAATTTGACCGGCAATTTCGTCGAGCACAGTGAGATTTAGCGTGCGGGAACTTCATCAACATCATTGAATCAATCAAATCTTCTATGAAATATCGACTTGAAAACTGGTCTGAGTTTAGTCGATTTCTTATGAAAGGATTGAAGCTGATTTCAAATTTTGGATCTAACGATGCTCTATTGGTTAAGGTATTTCACTTGTATCCCTTTGAATTAGAAATTTACAACATCTATAGTTGAAACCATTGAGTGTTAATGATTAAATTTCTGGTTTTGAGTAGTGAAGGTCTGAATCTCTCGGATCTGTTTGTTGTTGTAGGATTTTTGTGTTTATTGATTGTCATTAGAAATATAGATAGTTAATTGTAGTTTGTTTTTTCATGTGATTGTAGATCTGATTTTTTTTATAAGAAGAGAATTTATTAGATGATAGAATGTAGATATTTTATAGCAGAAAACAAGCTAAGAAAAGCAAAATAAGAAAAACAAGCATCCCAATTGAATATAGAGCTAGAGAGCATTACATTGCCTAGTGCTATATTGAGCAATAACAATACAAAACTGCACAATACAAATACACAGAACTGAACAAACCAAAACTATATTGAGCAATGTAGTGCTAGTTTACCACCAGTTAACGACAGAATCTCGTTTACCACCAGACTACATTACATTGCCTAGTGCTAGTGTCTATAAACTCAGCAACCCTATGAGAAATCTACCTACATTCCATCTGTTTATTGGTTGATTGAAATTCTTAAACCAGAATTTTGGCTCTAGAATTTTGGCTTCATGAAATTTGGCTATATTCAAGCTTTTTACTTTTCAATTGTGGGCTATTCTATTCATGCCGAAAACTATATTGCAGAAATGTAGTGCTAGTGGTAGGATGCCGAATCCCTTTCAGTTAACGACAAAATTTCATTTACCACCAGAGTACATAACATTGCCTAGTTTTAGTGTCTATAAAATCACCATTTCCTTCTCTGAAAGTCACTCACTGTTTCATCAATTCTTATCAGTGAAAATCATATTCAATACTTTCAATCCATCTTTCGATTTTGTTTGTTAATCATTCAGACTTTCATCCCCACTTAATCATATTTATATTCATATTCATTACATTAACAAAAATAGTTCCATTAAAGATATTCATATTCATCATTTACAACCAGTTGACAAGGGCTACTTCGCATCATAGCCCAAAATCCCCAAAACAACCTGAATATTTCCCAAAATCCACCAACATAACACCTGAACTTTCCCCAAAACCACCAACCACCAAAAACATCAAAACTTAAATCCGAGAAATAACAACCTGAGCAGATAAGAAGAGACAAAGGCTACTACTACTACCTAATTATTCGTCTTCGAGAGGATTTTTCTTCAAGCTTCAATAAATTGAAACCTCTCTCGAAGATAACAAAATTGATGAAGATTTACATATGTGGTCTGCAACGAGGGAATTTATTCATCATCCTCGGCACCATTATCTAAGTCATCTCTCATCATGTGGTAATAGTCCTCAGGATCAATATCATCGTCATCACTTGAAGCAAGAGTACCATAGCCTTTCCTTTCATCATCTTCTGTAAGGGTAGAAAATACCTACCCGATATAAAAGCATCCTAGATGAG
>JAJJMA010212617.1:0-11035 GCA_023529015.1 Papaver nudicaule | reverse complement strand
TTTTCTAAAATACCATCACATTGACTATTTCCGTTAAGTTTAACTTTAACGGAAGTTAAGTGCCACATGTCACTTTCTCTCACCTACTAAAAGACTTAAACACCCTCAAACCTTCAACCAGGCCTAGTTGGATCGAGTCAGGACAGCACATGTACTGAGTCAACACGAATGAGTTTCACACATACATCTCACAAGGAATACTCACCAACGTTGGGCTTTTAGATGGGCTTCCAATGTTGTTTTCATTGCTGCTTTACAAGTTGCAGCTTTATGTAAGGAACTGCAAAAAAGCCTTAAGATGTAATCTGCAAACACTTGTAATTATAACAATAGTATTAAGATTAAACTGCATCCATAGGTTGAAATAAATAAACACGAAGTTTTTTCCCAAAATATAGAAAAGACAACCAAATTCTGAACTCCTAAGTTGTTCATAGCCTAGCCATCAATTACAAGGTCTATTGCAGACCAAGAGAATACACAAAACTCAAATAAACACCACTGTTTTAAAGACCCAACTTCTTCTCCTTAGCCTTCTTCTCCGGACATGAACACTGACATCCCTATATGGCACATCAACACTGCATACATAAACAAACAACAACAAAACACATTCAGTTATCACTACGTCTGCTATCACTACACTGCATATATAAACCAAAGCAACTGATATCCCTATAACCCTTTCAGTAAACACTGATATCAGTACTAACTAAACAAAACAACCCTAATTGAAAACCCATATATTCACTACATACTCAGGCCGCATCTTAAACAAGTGTTGTTCTTACTTGAGTCACAATCATGTACCAAAACCTACCAAAACCACACATCTAACAGATCATAAACATCCATACACACAAACATAGAAAATAAGATTAGCATAAACTAACATGAGATTTACACTGATTTCAGATACTTTTTCATGTTTCATACTTTCTCATTTATCCTTTCCCAAGACTAAAGCGATGTTTATCCTTGTATAAACTCTTTTAGTTCTAATATAACAAGACAAGCAGCAAAAATGTATCCACACATTGTTCTAAGTCCTTGAACTGAGTTTGCTCAAGATTACATCTGGTAAATCCCAAACAACAAAGTTACAGTGGAAACTAACCAAAAGTTCAACACAAAATCGAATGACAAACTTCACGAATCAGACATTACTAAAACACGTCCAACGGGGAGTCTCATTTGAACCAGACTTGCTCATTCAAGTAGTATGCACAACTAATTCTGATTCAACCATCAACTAATCTTATCTCACAAAATTGCTTAATGTCATCTGGATATGTTAGACAGCCAGCAGCTGAAAATCAAAACGCGCTAAATGTGACAACAGACTCAGACACCAAGTCATCCATACACAAAACACCCCCAATTTACCCTAAATTACCCCCAATCTAGGATTTGTAAATCGATCTAACAAAACCTAAATTACCAATGCAATCAAACCACAAACCCCTACAAGTTAACCAGTCATTGCTTCTTCAAGATAAGAAAGAATCTACTAGTGTTGAAACAGTAATGGAATCAGATACCCTAATCTTATATGAGTAATGAGTTCACAGAATCCACAAATAAGCAATGAAATCAATGAAAACGGTAAAAACATGAGATGGGTTAAGTAAATCAGACGGAAAAAAGAGGAAAAAAAGTTAGCGTTTTACCTCTGTCAATTCCTCTAAACCAGGTTTACAAACACAGATTCACTTCGAGACATTAGACATAGATTACTAACATAAATTCCTTCTCTTTACCTCTCGTTCACCATACAGAGGAAAAAAAGTTTGGGTTTTAACTCGATTGAAAAATGAATCTCTCTCTGAACCAAAACCCTAACCTAGTTTTCTCTGAAAGAAGGGGGAAAATAAACTGAGAATGAATTTCTCTCTCTTTTTTCCCGTCATTTGTAAAGACCTCTAAACAGACTACTGTACCAAAAAACAAAAAAAAAGAAGTAAAGACCTCTAAACAGATGGACGATTCAGATGAGCAGATGGACGGTTATTGGGTTCTCTTGTTTTTAACGAACAAATCTGGAGCGTCGATAAATTAAGTTGATGTGTGGTTGTAAATGAGAGAGGGCAGTTAGGTAATCCTGTATGGCATCTTGACTGAAGTCAATTAGGTTTTAACTTTATTGGTGGGCCTTAACAGAAAATCTAACTGAGATGGTATTCTAGAAAAAATTTAAAAAGTGATGGTATTTTTGGATAGAGCATATAAAAGTGATGGCGTTTTAGCTAAATTCTCAAGATAAATAAAGATCAAACTCAAGATATCTTCTGTTATATATTGAGTTGAGTATCTAATTACCTTAAGGGATGCAGAACCCACCATCGAAATCTCTCTGCTTCAACAAGAATCTTAGTACAGCTTTCTTTCTTTCGACTTCTTTTTAACTCGGTACCAGTTCCTTTCTTCGAGCTGTAACCTAAAAAAGCAAAGGTTTTAAGAGAGGTGTACCGGCTATGTGTCACTTATGTCCAAAAACCAAAATGTTTATAAGGGGCACTTATGTCATATTGAAGTACTTATGTCACTTATTCCTGTCGATCGGTAGGGGGCACACGCTTTATAGGTCCCAATCCCATAGGAAGTCTTATTTTCCAAACAAAATGTGCCGTTGGGTATGATACGAACGATCCTCTATGCTAGTCTTCGGGTGATGGAACTCATTAGCATCGGAGTGGAGGATTATCTTACTTCCTTTTTTTTCCCCCCTAGCTACCGCCTACCTGGATGTGTAAGTAGCATGACCTTGAGCAGTACATAATGTTCGTAATCAAGTAAATGCACGATATAATCAAGTACATAATGCTCATGAGCTCATAATCAAGCCATTACAACTCAGAACAATAATAATACATGTAGGATAATATTATTTCTTGTCCTTTCTTGTATGGCAAGCTCCATTCCTTGCTTTCTCCCATGTCTGGCACTGTCTGTTGCATCCTTCAGTGTTATTGCACGAAAAACTCTGACCATGTCTGGCTTGCACTTTCACATATTCGTTCCGCTCAATAGTTCCAGATGAATATCATGCTTAATTATAAGTAGTTAACTAGGTTAGTTTTATATGAGAAGATTAAGTAATGAAACAACTTATTAGCAAATTTTTCTTACCATGGGTAGCGGTAGTGTTAATGACCACAAATACAACTAGATGACCGCTTCCACGGTTGATAGGCCGTCTGCCCGAAGAAATCGACGAAAGGACAAAGAATTTTAAAAAAAAAATGTAAGCAAAACAGATGTTCAGACAAATTTGTAAAACAAAATTTGTATTCAGTTGAAAATGTTTAGAATTTTTCTGACAATTTTATGTATATTACAAATTCTGGCGGAAAACTTAACCGAAAACGCGATTAAAAACTCATACATCTCTTTGCAATTCTTGACAAAAATGAAAATTGAATTTTTCTTTTTTGAAAAGCTCGAATCACAGTAAGGTACAACTCGTGGGGTAGTGACACCCAATCGATCATTATACAAAATTTGGTGCAAAATAGTAGGTGTAACTGACTCCCAGATAACTGTTGTTGGGGATCATGGATTACTAGTCTGTTGTCGAACTGCTTCATTAACAACTTCTCTGGTTGTCGACCAAGATCAAACACGTTCTGTATGTCAAAATAGTATTGACACAGACCTCTTAATATCGAGTTCAGCTGCTGAACTGCTGCCAAACTGTTGATGCTGAGGTGAAGACTAATTGAGGAGATGTATGCTCTCACTAATTATTCTTTTAACATCTGGTCAATTAGTGAGAGCACATGTGCCATGCACATGCTTGCATTTTACTCTTCACGAATCGCAACAAACCATGTATATATATAGCTATGAAAGTTAACTTAATGATCTTTTAGGCAAAAAATTTAAAATTGATATTGATTATATACTCATTGCGTAGATAATTTAAAGAGATTTATAAACATATAAATTTTACGAAAATCGACATGTAAATTAAAATATATTAATGTTTTAAAATTGCTAAAAATTAATGTACACTTTTACCCCTCGAGAAATAAAAGATTCAGACCCGTGTCCTTTTTTCCTTAGCTTAAATTACGCGATCGCGCTTCCTCTTTGGCTTATTTAGGAAAATGTAAGGAAAAAAATTGCGCTTACGTCCTTTTTGATGGCTATTTTCGTATATGGAATAACGTCCTGGTTGCAATTTGGTGGTGCATATGGAGAGAGCGAAATGCAAGAGTCTTTGGAAACAAAAAGAAAAGTTTGGTAGGTCTAATAATAAATGTTAAACTTCAGGCTTTCTTTTGGGCCGAATCGAACACAAAGATACTTGGTCTAACGGCGAGTATGGTGGTAGCATTGTGGGACACTTTATTCCGGCATCCATGAACTTGTTGGTTTTTGTTTTGGGTAACCGATTTCCCCGTCGGTTACCTTTTCTTTTTTGTTTTCGGTTGTAATCATTGGGTTGAGGTACCCCTCTTAGGAACCTATTTTCTCAATAAATTTCTCTTTGACCAATAATTTTTTTTTTGACCTACCCTCAGAACGAGCAACCCACTCGCTGATTAATCGTAATTATATAGTGTACAATAAAACGTAAGTTTAACCCGTCAGATTTGCAGATTTGCAATTATAGAGATGTACACATGAATAGATGTAAAATCTGACGGTTTGGAACACCTGCTCATTGTTATGTATCCGAATGCCTGATACCAAACCTCATCAAGCTCCCAACCTTAAGTCCTAACTCCTACCTAGTAAAATGGGTTGGAGGTAGAAGAATTAGGCACGTAAAATTTGTTGACTGGTTTAGAAAAAATTGAGTTTCCTGTAGGTACCATAAATCTGGCGGACACATGTCACCATCCTAAGGGCAGTAAGATAGTGAATACACCGAGAGGTATAGGATATAACCTAAAAGTAACTGATTGCACCCCAATCAAGGATGAGACGCGTGTAAAGTGAATCTGACTAAGGCACGGGTTAGGTTTGAGGGTACTACAGAGGCATTAAATGCCAAGTCAGAAAGAGGGATACAACTGTTTAGCACCAGTCAAACCTAGGGTTTCTCTGAGGATGCAGTCAAATAGTCTGGAAGCTGCAAGACTGAGAGTATTCTCTAGAAGGTCCCTTTGGGGATATGACTCAGAGAATACTCTCCGAGAAGACATGGTACGAGAAGAGCTATAGGAGTCATATTCTGGAAAGAAACATTGCAAGGGAGATTCTGAGAGATGGCATACTAGAAGACCGGAGGCCAGAGACCTTACGGGGTCTCTGGGAGGCTCAAATGTATCTTTGGAGGGTATCCCAGAGATGGACGTCCAGAGAGGAAGACTCCCAGAAGGGATTGCGTATCTCGAGGAATAAATAGAAATAGTTTAGTTTCCATAACGCTTGTAATACTGGACTATGTACTCCCTTACCTTCTTGTCTATAAATACCCAGCTCATGAGAGTTAGAAAGTAAGTGAAAACTCACAATAGAAACCCTAGATTATGAGAGATTGATCTTAGGCAAGGTTTGAGACTTGTGGAGTTTGAACTTGGAGCTTGGAACTCGAAGCTTGAAGACTTGGGAAAAGCTTGAAGACTTAGTTATTCTTGAGTGAAGGTCAGGATTGTGTAACCAAACTCAAGATTAATGAAATACCAAGGATGTAAGCCTCCTCCGTGAGGAATAACCTTGTTAAAAAACGTACTTGTGTCTTGATTCTTTTACTTTCTTGCATTTACTTTATGTTGATTGCTTTTAGATTCATAACTATAACTTAGATGTGTTTTTACTTAAATTTTCTTGAGTAGATCTTCATCTAAGACCATTGGGTGTGGTCTCGGAGATATGAGACTCACATTTTGGCGCTAGAAACATGGACTAGAGTAAAGGATTTATCCTTCCTAGCCTAGTTCTAAAGTTTTTCATTTGTCTCTTAACCAAATCTTTGCAGTAAGAAAGAAAAGCTCCTGGATCCCAGAGATCCCTAGGGGAAGCTTAGTATTATTAGCAAAGATGAGACCTTTTATGCTTTTCATGTGTTAAAAGCCATTTGTTTAAGATCTTTTATGAAAAATCCTTGATTTTCTTCACAAAGAATTCATTTTTTGCAAAAGTTTTCAAAACCCTAACTTTATCTTCATAAAAGTTGGATCTTTTGAACCCAGATTTTGTTTTAAAAGACTAAACAAAATTCTTGTTGTTGATTTCCTCCAACAACACATGTTTCGAAAACTGAAACTCCCCCAGAACTGGTTTTTTCTTCAAACACCATTAATGGAGAAAAAGGGTCTTCAGAGAAAAGTACTTACGTCACTCTCCTGCTGACTTCACTTTCAAACAAAAATTGATGACCCAGAAAACCGTCTTACCAGTTTTAACTTTTCCAATCATTTTCTTGTCCTTTTCCATAAATGTTTTTAAGATATTTTGAAAAGGCGTACAAATATTTTGAATCTCTGAAGCTGTCAGGTTTCAACTAGCACTTGTCGAGTCACACTCTGACAGGAAGGTTAAACCTTGATTTTTATTTTTCAGGAGGAATCATGAAGACTGCGAGCACCACAGACTCTGGAAGGGAGCCTCCGAGGAGGACGACCATAAGTAGATTGTAGGGTATGGATCATGAAGTCCAGAGGATACTGTCGCCTTTGGTGAAAGTGCACCTCCAGGTTTTGCTACAAACGTGACTCAGAGCACCAGTAATGAGGTTCTGGGGAAAACCACCAGTACGACAGAGAAAGGACCCGGGGCTCAAGGAAAGAAAGGTACTGCCAGTGGCGAACCGTGAAGACCAAACCTTTGACAGAGGTTTATCACGCCAAGCCCCCTCAGAAAAAACCTGCCTCTGAGGCAATGGTATTTCAGAGGGCGGAAGGAGACTCTCAGAGAGAAGAAGAGAACTTGGATCTGCACATGACAGATACAGACAGTTCTACTGAGAAATCTCTGGAGGGGAATGTTAAAATCATCGACGCTCTAAACGGACTTCCCAGAGGGAAGGTCCCAGAGAAAGGTCGAGAAGATACCTCTAGGAGGGGTGGACCCTCCAGAGCAGTTGAGGATGTCTCTGGGAAACGACGCGAAGATACCTCTGGAATGATTGGACCTTCCATAATAGTTGAAGGTACCTCTAGAGAGAATGGATCCTCTAGGTCAGCGAGAAGAACCTCTCGAGAAAATGGGCACTCTAGAGCAGACAAAACCACCCAGAGGTTGAGGCCAACTCGTGAAGAGAGGGGCAAGTCTGTGGTCAGAGACCCAGAGTCCACCCCAGAGGACGCCAGGAGAGCGCGATGAAATAAGGTTAGAGCCCTGAAGAGAAAAATCCCTAGGCTTTCTGAGGCTAATAAGAAGCTAAGGCAGAAGAGAATTGAAATTACTGATAGTGACTCATCTGACTCCTCAGAGGATGAAGAAGAAGATAGAAGAAACTTGAAGTATAATAGGCCCAGAGATGAACCCGTCCCAGAAGTAATTCTGGAAGATTCCTCGGACGATGACTCTGAGGAAGGCTATGCAGAACCTTACCTGGAAGAAATCCTGGCAGCCCGAGAAAGGAAAATCCGGGAGCTGGAAGAAGAGGTTAACCTCAGGAAAGCAATGACAACAAGTATTGGGGATCAACCAAAGTTAATCAAGAAGGAGGGGAATCGATTGGCAGAGGTAATGGAGGATGCTAAGCGCTCCCCATTCACCCCAGAGATCAATGCCCTCCGAATACCCAAGAGATGTACATTGAACTTCCAGAACAAGTTTGATGGTACGGGTGATGCTATTCAGCACGTCAAGGACTACGAGATTGCTTTAATGCCATGGCAAAATCGTGAAGGCGTTATGTGTAAATTCTTCCCTGGGAGCCTCAAAGAGGAAGCTTTGACCTAGTTTAACTCCTTAGAAAAAAGAAAGATCACGTCATACGCACATCTCCAAGAGATCTTCTTAGAGAATTATATGCATAACAGCAAGGTCAAACCTGGAATTGAACGATTGTTCATCCTCAAAAGAGGAAGGGGAGAATCCCTCATAAGCCTAGTTGACCGATGGAGGAAACTATGCGCTGAGATTGGGAAGGTCCCTGCTGCTTATGCTATTCTAGGCTTCATTGAACAAAACTGACCCCCTCTTTATAAGCCTGTGGAATGATACCCCAGAGAATCTGGGAGATCTAAGGAGAGTACAAGAAGAATTCATAGCATTGGAGGAGACGCAGGACGGCACTTATGATAAGTTGCTATCAGGGAACACAGGTAGAGGAGCGAACGTAGTAGAACTACAACCCCAGATCATCATTCTCAGCCTCCTGCTACTATGTCAACCTCTCAGATTAAGAGGAAGAAGTCCAGAGAATTCAGAGGCAAAGGATCATCTAAGGATAACAAGAAGCGAGATTTTGACGGTGCCACTTACACTAAGTTTAACACTTTGAGGTCAACCATTTACAAGGAAATCAAGGGGAAGCTCCCTCTTGAGGACCCAATTGGAAAGGGTGTGCAACCTGAATACAGTATAAGCAGTAAGGATTACTGCGAATTGCATGAATGAAATGGACACACGCTTAACAGATGTAAGCATCTGAAAAGAGAGTTGGAGAAACTAGTGAGCAGAGGTGAGTTGAAAAAGTACATCGCTAAGGACTCTGAGAAGGAGAAGGCGGTGGAAAAAATATTCGGAGTTGAGATGCCCAGAGAGGAACAACATCTCAACTGCAACACCATTACCCATTCTGTGGAGATACCCCCCAGAATCATCTCTGGGGCGAGGTGGAATGAATCCACAAGAGAAATGCATAAGGGGAAGAAATATTCAGTATGGCACTAGAACTCCCAATGGAAGAGTGGATGAAAAAGCCAATTTCATTTTCAGCCTCCGAAGTACTCCTAAATGGGAAGACTCACAACGATCCCCTGGTAGTTACCATGATGATCGGGCAGTGGGGTATCCCAAAGATTCTGGTGGATGGAGGAAGCTCCGTGGAGATCTTATTCTACATCACTTTCGTGAAGATGGGTCTAAAGGATGAATGCCTAATCCCCTAACCTACATGGTATACAGATTAAATGACTCTTGCACTAATCCCAAAGGGGATGTCACTCTGGAAGTTCATGCCGGGAAGATTATCACCTCTACAATATTCTATGTGGTTGACGTTGTTTCACCTTACTCTGCCATCATGGGCAGATGGTGGATTCATGGTATCAAGGGAGTTGCTTCCACTTACCATCAACGACTAAGATTCCCTACCCCAGAGGGAATAACTGAGTTTATGGGAGATCCCAGAGAAGCTAGATACTGCACGAAGGTAGAAGTGAGAAACTGTGTGGCAAAGTTTAACACTCCCAGAAACACCAAGAAGAGGATTCTGGGACAAGAATGCCATAAGGAAATCGATGAATTCATCGAATGCTCCAACTCTGCAAGGATCATGCGTCAAGGAATCACCAAGAATAAGGGAATTAGGGACAGAGAAGAGGAAGAGGCCATTAAACTAGCTAGCCTAGAATCAATGGTTCAAAAGCTCAAGGAAAAGACTGTCCACCAAGTCTCTGAGGATACCCACATGGCAGATGCCTCGGGGAAGTTATAGCTTTCAAAGGCTCAGACTGAATTAGGCCCCCAGAAGCCTGTATTCTATACATCTGAGCCGACAAAGGAAGTGGATATTGGAGGCCCAGAAACGCCAAAGATGGTTAAAATCGGGACCCTCCTGCATCCAGACCTTGAGAAAGAACTCGTAGAGATGCTGATAAGGTATGTCGATGTGTTTTCATGGAGGATGGAGGATATGCCGGGAATAGACCCCGAATTATGCCTCAAACATCTGGGAATTCCCAAAGACATAAGCCATCATCATCTCCGTATAAATCCAGGAGTCAAAGCCTATGAGGCAGAAGATCCGGAAGATCGCCCCAGTATATCATGAAGCAGTCCAGAAGGAACTTCATAAGATGGAAAGGGCATGAGTTATTAGGGAAGTACAGTACCCATTATGGATTTCCAATATGGTGCTAGTCCCGAAGAAAAACAACGCAGGGGTACGAATATGCATAAATTTTAGTGATCTAAATAAGGCATGCCCCAAAGTAAGCTTCCCACTCCCAAGCATAGATTAACTAGTTGATGCTACCTCTGGGAACGAACTATTATCATTCATGAATGGTTATTTTGGGTATAACCAAATCCCTCTAGCCAGAGAAGATGAAGAGCATACTGCATTTTTTACTCCCAATGGGGTGTACTGTTACACCAAGATGCCATTCGGACTCAAAAATGAAGGGGCCACCTATCAGAGACTTATGTCCAAAATGTTCTTACCTTGGATTCACAAAACTCTAGAGGTATATGTAGACGATATGCTTGTCAAAAGTATAAAGTCCATAAATCATGTCAAAGATCTTGAAGAAATTTTTGTTAAAATTAGGAAGTTTCGCATGAAGATTAACCCTCTCAAATGTGCATTTGGGGTTACCTCTCGGAAGTTCCTAGGTTATATGGTCACGAAGAAGGGAATACAGGTAGACCCAAAAAATGTCAGAGCTATCACCGAGATGCCCTCCCCTATAACCATAAAGGACGTCCAGAGACTGAATGGAAGATTGGCTGCATTAGGAAGATTTATTGCAAGATCCTCCGATAGACTAAAGCATTTTTTCAGCATTCTGAAGAAGGGCCAGAAATGGTCTGGAGTAAGGAATGTGAAGAGGCATTTCATAACATCAAAAAGTATTTGGCAACCATTCCTATGCTACAGAAGCCAGAGCCTGATGAACCCCTGTATGTTTACCTGGCAGCAACCTCCCACTCTATTAGTGCAGTACTCTTACGCATAGTGGAAGGTGAAGAAAGGCCCATCTATTTCATCAGTAGAACTCTGGGACCTGCAGAAAAGAATTACTCTAAGATTGAGTAGGTAATCCTGGCGCTGGTATTTGCTTCTCAAAGATTGAGAACATACTTCCACGCTCACCCCATAACTGTGATCACCAAACTGCCCATAGATTCAGTACTAAGAATGTAGGGGCATAATTCGGATGAGCCACGTGTCACCATCCTAGAGGAA
>JAJJMA010212613.1:0-17671 GCA_023529015.1 Papaver nudicaule | reverse complement strand
TGCTTAATTATTAGGCCCTCGGGCTGCAGAAGAGGTGCTGCCTGGCTGCACATCGTTTGCATTGTGCTATAATTATATGTTGTAAATGAATGAATGTGTATTCCTATTTTGTGAAGAAGTCTACCTGGTTTCTTTCTGAAGAAGCTACGTAACCAAAAAAGTAATTAATTCTAAAAATCTTATAAAAAAGGGAAACATGTGCCTAATAATAGACTACTTTTAATGGGATTAGTACACATTGTAACGGGAATTGCAAGGAAGACAAACTATTGAGTTGCGGTTCCAGAATATGACATCATCAATTTTCTTATGTAGGCTACATGTGCAACTAATTGGGGTTAATAGACACTATTAAGAAGGAAAACATGGTTGCAAAACTTCGTTAGTTCCCGGTATATTCTCTTCCATTTTAGAAGTAGATCCAATGATCTTGTTATTTGTAGACTCCGTAAAGAAGAATATCACATGTAGTATCATCAAGCTTAAAATGTCTCGAATGCAACCATGTGGTTTTGTAGTGAGCTACAATTTTATCAGAATATTAGCAAAACCACTCTCAAAGTTTATAGTTTTGAAATGGTTCTGATGGGGGACACCATTGTTCTAATTGGCCTATGAGATTTATTGCTATACCCATTACCCATTAATCCAAGTACCAAGATGATATATACATGACATACGTTTTAAGTGTATGTACGCCTGTGTTGCACTGCATATTTTGCAGACCTAATACTGCCATCGTAAAAATAGCTTTTAGCCTACTAAAATAATTATGCCATTTATGGGAGTCGAACCCACAACTTCATGGTTAAGAACCACATGCTCTGCCATTTGAGCTAAAACGGCACGTATCATTTCTTAAATATAATCGAAATTTTAGGCCATTTGAGCTAAAACGGCACGTATCATTTCTTAAAGTGCAAATGATTTATTGACACAAAGAGATCGCAAGCTTACTTATAACACTAAGCAATCATCTTCATAAACAAAGTCAAGAGCAACCTTCCACCTTTCAAGCATAATCCAAATAAATTGTCCTATGTACGGAACTTCACCTAAAAAACATCCCAATATATGTAATATAAGTAACCTGAATTCAAAATATTAAATTGAATAACAATCTCAAACATTAAAAAAATTATGCAGAAAAACTTTATGTTTTAGTGGTATTCTTTGCAGTTGAGTTCATTTTTCAAATCGAAGCTGGGTTTTGATTATAAACGCACAACGTATAAAAATAGTTCCATTAACCCTGTTAATTGCTAAGACCAAACCAATAACCCACTTTGGTTCTATTCAATCGATCGGTTTCCACATTATTAGAAGTGATACCCCAAAAACATCATTATCAGCGCCAGGTTGTGCTCCTTGAAATACACTCGGTATAGAATAACCTCAAAATGCTTCAGTTTATAACACCAAGAAAATATCAACAAATATTATCCAACTTACAAAAGAAGAGGTATGGGATTTGATGTGAGATGGTGAGAGCGTAGATCACTAACCGTTATCCATTTCTAGATCTGTTTAGAAGATGAAAATGTATCGTCTTGGATTTCCTTTGTCAGGAATACTTTGGGTTGCACTGACTCCTCAACTTACTCCTTCTGGATTGCAAGAATATTCTATAAAAAATAAAATAACCACATCATTCAAGTAAACAATGACAGGTAGTATAAGCATGGCTTGCTAGACAGTAGAAATAAAATTGTTCTCAACGATATTCAGAGATCACTTTGAAGTACAAAATATTTGGGAAGCTATGAAGACAGACTTTAGAATTAAGAAGTCGCAAGACTGCCAGAGGAATGATTACCACCAGCAACTGCAAATTAGTACAATGTGCAATGAAGTGCAAACAAAAACTATTATTAAGAAACCAAGAAAATTGCTACTTTGGAAGAGCTGATATACTTGTCCCTCTAACCCTGCAAATTAGTAAAGTTTGGTGTTAGATTCAAGACCCATACCTTTTGTCTTCTTACAAAAATAATACTCATGGAAGTCCCAAAGCTGCAAATCCACCAACTATAATTGCAGGGTTTAAATTATAGCAACATTGTCAACGAAATCAAAATCAATGTTAAAATGGTATGTGCTTACAGGTTGTTGTAAAGTTTCTTCGTATATGTATATGTAAGTGGTTTTTCCACCCCATTAATAAGAACAGAAAATAGTAATGCAACTAAACCTCCATTTTTCTTTTCTTTTTTGATCGATAAACCCTCAACTTAAACTTCTTGATTCTGCAGAAGAAGCATTAAGGAAGCTTTTGAGAAATTGTGATGAGGAACCGAAAGTAGTGAGGAATATTTAAAATAACAGAAATTAAAAACCGTGATTGACAAATTTGAGAGGAAAAAATAGGAGAAAAGAGTTACCCGCATTATGTTCATCGCCATTAGAAAAACATAGAATTTCCTTTTCCTCAAATGGGTTTGTTAATAAAGCTGCCACAAACCAATCAGAATGCAAGAGATACACAAAAGTTAAGACTATATTCACAACGTAATTGAACATATAACTAAAATTGAAGATAATGAACCTAAGATACTCATAAAGCAGACAGATCGCACTTCAGAAAATTTGAATTAATAAAAAATACATGGAACATGCAAAGAGATTTATGGATCTGTTCATAACAGAGTACCCTGCAAGCTGTGATCAACACACCAAAAGGGGAATCATCAGTCAGAATACACCCTTCGCACCACATTCCATGACGAATCCCGGAACACGCCCTAAGTACTTAAGTTTCATTAAAGATATAATCGCAATCTTAAAATGCAAATCAATACCATAAAGACTTATCAAAGTGAGCCAACAAAAAACTGTACATAATGGCAATCTAATTAAAGCTCAAACAAACAACTATCACGTAACTCCCACATCCAGCATATCTTTGTATAGCAAGTGTGGAACTCACAGAAGTGAACACCCCTGATGCTGCAACCCAAATGTCAGTTCTTGCTTTATTAACTCATCAACGAATAACAGTCAGGATTTTTTGGCAATCATCAACGAATAACAGTCATTGGCAGATCATTTCTTGCTTTTCTATGAGATAAATAAAAGCAAACCTTAACATTTCTGTCTAATGATTTACAACAAAGGTTTATCTTCATCTTTTATTCCTAGGTCCTACCAGGACACATGGGTTCTTCTTCATTCAGTGAAGCTGCAAACAAAAAAGACAACCTAATATTAGTCAAACGGTCAACCTAATATCAGTTTCTCTTATAACCATTTTGGAATAACCCATTAAACCATTCGATAATTCTTATTTTTTTTCATTTGGCTAAATCAAAATCGACATTCTGGAACTAAACCTTGCAATAAAAAAAATCTAAGAAAAAATTTCAATGATAAGGTTAGGGTTACGAACAGATGATAGCATATTTGGTTGTTATCAAGAGTAAAGAAAACCGTACCTGCAAATCAGAACAAATGGGTTAGGGTTCATTGGTTCATAGAAACAAAGAGACGGGGAAAAAAAGCGTTAGAGTGTACCGATTGAAAATTGAATTTGGTTTTCTACTTCAGCGAAAATCCATCCAGAGAGATTCAGGTAAACTTGGTTCATATTTTCGATTTGAATCTGATTTTTTGATTCAAAACCACAGAGAGATTCGACGATAAGAGAAAGAAATATATAATAGAGTTACGGTTTACTTAGGATTTTGCTGATTTGATAAGAGAAAGAGAGAGAAAAAAACGCTAGAGAAGACGGAGAAAGCTAGAGCGAACAGGAAGGAAGGAAAAGTGCGACGGTAGGGCTTTTACCACCTCAGAGCAAATATTCGGCAGGTTTGTGATTGGATAAAATTTTCTTAGGTGGGGTCAGGAGGTCTATAAATTGAGAGAACTCCCTACTTTTAATCTCAGCTAAGTAAAACATTCTGAAATTATAGGGTTTAATGATAAACCAAAATCTTTATAGTACTCTTAATCAATCTAATTAAATTGTTATTAACCTATGTTTCCCTTCCCTATAAATCTTAATTTATGTTTCAATATGAAAGTTTTTTACATCGGCCTTTAATATCTTTCAAGGTTTAAGATTTAATTCTTACAAAAACCCTAACTAAGGTTTTAATATATGTATATTCTGATTTTTTTTCTTCATTGAATTTAAAAACTATGCTTTGATATATATTGACAGTAACAAGATAAAGGTTCAAATCTCTAATATATAGTTACAATAACAAGATAAAGGTTAAAAAAAACAAAATTTGGAGCGAGGAAGTCTGGAGAGGCGATCAAATCGGAGTAAACTGAGTCACCTAAATCAGCACCGATTCACCTCCATCTTCCCTCGATTCGTACTCTACTCCTCTGCTTTCTTCATCATCCTTCATCAGCTCCTCTTCCTCGGTGTGTGGCTTTCGATTCCAGTCATCTCTGAAAGCAGGAACTGCATCAATCAATTACAACTCAGTCTGTTTTTCAGATCTGAGCTGTGCTTTATGTCCCTGTAGCACCTGTCGCGGTTACATCAGTTTCTGTTGCTGGGTTTGGTCTTCTTCTTTGTTCGTTTGTTTGTGGATTAAGTTGAGATTTAGTCTTCAACCTGGTTTCTGTTTTTGCATCTACTTACTAGAAATTCAGGGAACGTCTGTATTAGTTTTCCTTTGACTTTCTAGTTTCCTAGACTGCCTTGATTCACTTATTTAGTTCCTTGTTCGGTTGTCGCCATTTTTTTCCGACTACTCTGTCGCTGTGTTTTTTCGATTTGAACCGGATAGAGCAGAAATCACTGAGTTGACCCAACTGGACTCGGACTAGCTCCCCTGATTTTCTTTCACCCATCTAAACCATTTTACTGGGCCTGGCATGGGCTTATATCAACGTGTTCACCATACTGTTTTAAGTCTCGATCTTGTTTTTGCCCATTTATGAGTTTTCTTGCTTGGAATTGTCAGGGGGCAAATAAACCCTCTGCTAGACAAAGACTCTCTAAACTCACTCGACAATTTAAACCTGAAATTATCTTTTTTGCTGAAACAATTGCTGAGACTCTTTTTATTGACTCTTTTTATTGACAAGCTAAAATATTCTCTAGGTTTTTCCAATGGATTTGTTGTCCCATGTAATGGTAGAAGTGGAGGTCTTTGTTTGTTTTGGAATTCTCATATGCAGGTGGACATTCTTAATGCTCATCAAAGCATGATTCATGTGAAGATAACACAACCTACCAAGCCTACTCCATGGTTCCTGACAGGCATCTATGGACCACCTAATCCAGCAGTGAAGACCAATTTTTGGCAGGAATTCCAATCTATGGTTCCTCCTCCTCAATTACCGTGGATGCTCTTTGGTGACTTCAATGAAGTGATATCTCAGGCGAAAAAGAAGGGTGGTAGACCCTTCCACACTTCCCAGACAGCTGCGTTTCTTGACTTCATTGATCTTTATGGTTTAATTGACTTGGGGTTCAAAGGCATTCCTTTCACTTGGACGAATAGACAGGATGCAAATGATGTCATTTTTGAAAGACTAGACAGGGCGCTCTCAAACTCGTTATGGATCCAGCAGAATCCACATTCTTTGGTGACACACCTTACTAGAGCGGCTTCGGATCATGCACCTATACTGCTGGAAGAAAAGGTTCTTATTAAACCGCGAGTGAGAAGATTCCAGGTGGAGCATTCTTGGTTTTTACACCCATAATGTAAGCAAATAGTGGCCTCTTCCTGGTGTGAAGGACACAACCCCAATCCGGCCATTAATATCATCCTCAAATCTGAACATACTGCCTCAGCTCTCCAGAATTGGGATAGACGTACTTTTGGGCATCTACCAACATTGATCCAAGGAGCAGAATGACAGATTCAAATGACACAACAGCATGCCGCTATGACCACAGGTCAAGATTTCGTAATACTCATACAATGTTGTCGGAATGCTATGCGGCATATTGGAGACAACGTTCCAGAGTACAATGGCTACAACAGGGTGACCTCAATACAACTTTCTTCCACACTAAAGCCACTATCCACAGAAGACACAACTACATCCGTTCAATTCTCTCAGATTCGGGAAACTGGATTTTTGAGCCACAACAAATCGCAGACACAATCCTACAGTACTTTGATGGTCAATACAAAGCTCCTGCCACTACCATTGATCATGAGCTGTTCCACTGTATCTCCAATAGGATCTCACCAAATCAAGTTAACTCACTGGTTCAGCCAGTTACTCAACAGGAGGTCAAAGAGGCCCTTTTCTCAATAGGATCAGAAAAGGCACCTGGTCCAGATGGTTATACTAGTAAGTTCTATAAACTGTTCTGGGAGATCACAGGTACGCAAATCTTTGAAATGGTCTCACATTTCTTCACCAACAATGAATTACATGAGACCATTAACAAAACAAATATTGTGCTCATCCCCAAAACTGACAACCCTACCTCGCCTGAACAGTTTAGACCCATTGGTCTTTGCAACGTTATTTACAAAGTCATTTCCAAGATTCTAGTTGCTCGACTTAGGTTAGTTTTACCTTTTCTTATTAGTCCTCACCAGAGTGCCTTTGTACCTAAGCGTTCCATACAGGAGAATATTGTTATTGCGGCAGAGCTATTTCATCACATTCGTACAATACCGTCACTATCTGCACCTAAAGTGGTTATGAAGCTGGACATCAAAAAGGCTTATGATTCTCTGAATTGGGGTTTTATTCGCCTTACTCTACAGCATATGGGTTTCCCGCAACAGTTTGTTGAATACATCATGCTTTGTGTTTCTTCTGTTTCATATTTTGTAATTGTTAATGGTGCTCCGCATGGAAACATCAAACCTCGCAGAGGACTAAGACAGGGAGATCCCCTCTCACCATACATCTTTATATTACGTGATGAGGTTCAATCTACTAATTTGGGTGTTCTGCAAACCTCAGGACGGATTCAGGGTATAAGAATTTCGCGCAAGGCGCCAGATTTTATTCATTTGATGTATGCAGATGATCTTGTTAGGACATTGTCCGGTCAAACCCACTAGCGTTGGTATGTCAAGCTAGTTGTCAGTTTTAGTTGTCAAAACTCAATTCTTGATTTAGCCTACTAGAGTTTAGATTTCGGAATTGGGATATAGACAAAGTAGTAGAAACCTTGAAGACGAAGACTGTGAAGACAAAGAAGACATCAATTATTCTTCATCGACAAAAGGTTAGTAGGAGTTATGACTTTATGGAAATTCTTCTATTATACTTTCTTTATTCTTTCGAAATATAGTCGACTACTTTAGTAGTAATAATAGCGAATGAGATCGTATTCTTGTCTAACGTGGCCTTGTTTCATGACCAGTGTTTGTTCCCACAAGTACTGTGAGTACAAGAATGAATGAGATAGATTCGATACCATTTGTCCATTGAAATGGTTTGCTTGCAAATCATTAGTTGGATATGGGTGAATCTAAAGGAGTACTCTTGAGCAAGAGTCCATGGATTACAGCTGAGGGCGTACACACGTCTAAGTCCTGGCTAAGCCCAGTACTTCCAGCGGAATCCAAGTTTGGCCAAATCTGAATGGCGGACGGTTCACGAACCGGTACGCAAACCAGAAACTCAGATTTCTACTGAGTTCCAAGGTGACTGAACATTTCGCGAACTAGTACGCGAACCCAATGTCGGTTATCTTGCTGGTATTCGGATTAAGTGTATATTCTTCCAGAATTTCACTTGGGTTAAACTCTGAATCCTTTATCTCTTAGGTGACTTGTATATCACATAAATATCTTTTGTGGTCCATCTAACGATCCTCAATGAGTCAATAAGATAAGATTATCTCTGGTCTGTTGGATTCTATCTTGAAGTGTTTTTGAGCTAACAAAACACTTGGCAGATAAATGATAAAAAGAATTCAAATTGAGATTAATTTCTATTACTTGGTTATCAAGTTTAGGGTTTCCTTAACTTGTGGGACAAGTAATTGATTGCTTTATTCCAAAGCAACCTATCTTATTGAGTGCTATAAATAGAGGTGTCTATGGACAAATACCGCAAGCATCAAGCATACATGAAGGTCCTTAGGGAAGGTAACGTAAACTCTTTTCACTTCGGTGAACGCTTGTTGTGGTATAGTCATCCTCTATAGGTTGCAGCTCCTCTGGGAACTCCCTATGACTATAAAAGACTTCTCTTGAGGGTTGGGAAGCACAGGTAGGAGATTGAGACCATATTTGGTTGAAATCGGATTAACCTGTAACCTTGGTAACCTGATCACGTTCTTGTCTATTCCATAGTCCGTCTCTTCTGCTATACATATATTCAAGAACTGATACGTTACACACAAGGTTGAAAGGTAGCAACGCACGGCTGCACTCGGTGTTGTAAGACCTAGTTAGCTCCAGTTATACAAGTTTCTTAAGTGATTCTTTGTGTATAACTGAGGTAGAGACAAATTGGGCATAGCTTACTCGGTTTGCTTGTCAGCCCTGATTTGTGAAGTAGATTTCCGTATGACCTGGATTTAATCATCCGAAGGAAGTCAACTTGTGTGTGGTAAACTGATAGAGGACAGTTAGACCATACGTCAACAATTAGGTTGCAAAGCCAATATTGCTGACACAAGCCTTTGACATCGGTCAAAGAAACTCCTAGGCATGTAAAGGACGTCAGCTGGGGGAATCAAGTGCGTGACGATCTGTGGGGGATCTAGAGATGTAAGGAGTGCGACAGTAGCCAATTCGCTTGGAGGGATGGAGTTGGTCTCTGCTACATCCCAGACCGAAGTCTTATAGTAGGTTAGCGTTTGTAGTCAGTTTGTACTGGGCGGTGTTCAATCTGGACGAGGTCCCGAGGTTTTTCTGCAAGGCAGTTTCCTCGTTAAAAAAATCTCTGGTGTCTTGTGTGCTTTTACTTTCCGCATTATATCTCTGATTATATAATTAAAGCACCAAATAGTACGTTATTCAATAATTGTAGAGTTTACTCCAAAGTCCCAACTTTGTCGAGTTGATCCCCAAGATCACAACTCCAGTTATTAGAGTTTGGATATTGATTTTTGAGATCGTCCAAACTTAAACCATAAGACTCACGAGCCCAAACGAAAAGTTTGTTGTATTTCAGTACCCCTCCTTTTTCAGATCTCCTTTTATCTTTTATGGCGAATGCGAATACCTGCGCTGCTCTCAATACACTTTTGAATTCATACTCGAAGTCGGCTGGTTAGCAGATCAATAGAGCCAAATCAACCATTGTCCACCATCCCAAGCTCCCTTCAGACAAGACTGCATCACTCCAAGGTTTTTTTCAGATCGCAACAACATATATTATTCCGACTTACCTGGGAGTTCAGTTTCCAAATGGAAGGAGTTCATCTAGAAATTTTACGGACCTCATCAACAGATACGAAAGAAAGGGAAAGGGATGGATGTCTAAATGCCTTAATCCGGCGGGGAGGCTTACACTCATCAACACCTCACTCACTCCTACGGCCAATCATATTATGCAGACGCAACTGCTCCCTGATAACGTTCATCGGAAAATCGATCAAATTACTAGGAATTTTTTCTGGGGGCATGATGGAACAAAAAGGAAGCTACACACCCTGCACTGGAAAAAGATCACACAACTGCGGAGTCAAGGTGGCTTGAGTATTCGAAAAGCACAAGAACACAACAAGGCGCTTCTTCTCAAACGTGTTTGGCAGCTACATCAACATCCAATATCTATTTGGACCAATCTACGCCACACGAAATATCTGAAGGATAAATCCAGTCTCCCTGCATTGCCCAAACCTGCTGCAACAGCTAGCCCTATGTGGAAAGGTTTAGTTAAAGTTTCTTCATTTCTGCGTGAACATGCCTTCTCCATTATTGGTGATGGAACGAATACAACGATAACGGATAAATGGATTCCTCTGCAATCAGCGACAGACGCAAGACACAACTCTTTACTTCCCGGAAATGTTGTGGCTTCGCTTATTAACCACCAAACGAGAACATGGGATCAACAACTGATTTTCCGTTCATTTCCAGAGAGGATTACACATAGTATTCTGGCTATTTACTTACCTTAACAACGATCATCTGACAATTTATTTGGCCTTTTTACCAATTCAGGGAACTATTCTGTCAAGACGGGATAACGGACATTACTCGAAGAAAGCTCATCATCGGAAGCAACCATCAGTCTCCCAAGTGCGGAGTTCTCTTCTCGTATCTGGAAATTCTCTTGCCCTTATAAAATCAGGCTTTTCTTGTGGAAAGCCATTAATGAAGCCATCCCAACTTTGGATGTCCTCCATGCTCGGAATATGACGGATAACGCCTCTTGCCCTACCGTGAGACTACTAACTATTTGTTGTTTAAGTGCAGTTTTGCAGCTGAAGTCTGGCGGTTCATTTGGGATTTCCTGATCAGTTCCATGTCACCTCTGACGAATAATTCACAAATCCCAATAACAATCATAGAGTTACTCGGAGTTCATGTTCCTGAACCACAGCAGAACCTCCTCCATTACACGGTATGGAACATTTGGCTTGCTCGGATGAGCGTATCTACAAACGAGTAATACACACTCCTAGAAAGATTTTCCAGCTCATTCTCGTTTTATGGAAGGAATTCGAATGGTCTAGAACCCATGTTATTCCGTTCCTTCCTGATGTTGCACCTCCACCTCTGAATTCACTGACACGCTCAACAATCACAATTGAAGTAGCTTGGCAGCCTCCACAGCCAAACTGTATCAAAATTAATATTGATGGTGCTTCAAAAGGCAATCCAGGTGCCTCAGGAATAGGTGTTATTGCCAGAAATACAGACGGGAACCTTATACAAGCAATGGCGGTTTCTGTGGGTGTCACCACAACTATTATGGCAGAGTCATGGGGACTACTAGCAGCGGCAAGGATGATTCACAGAAATGGTTGGGAGAATGTTTGGCTTGAGGCTGATTCGAAATCCATGCTTCAAATTCTACATAATGTACAGCTTCGGGCACCCTGGTATTTGGATGGAATACTACATGAGGCGGTCACGCTCCTTCGGAAAGTTCGCTCACTTACAATTACACACGCATATCGAGAAGCGAATCAGGCGGCAGATGAGTTGGCTGATGAAGCGGTTCGAAGACAGACACGACATCCACAGAATCCTACAACAGTTATCTGGGACGTAGTTACACCCCCCCCCCTTTTTGTACCAAATTTTGCTTAATGATCGTATGGGTGTTACTACACCACGAGTTGTATCTTACTGTCCCTCAAATCAATAATAAAACAATACTTGACCTTTAAAAAAAAAACAAGATAAAGGTTTCAACACCTAGTTAAAACAAAAATATCAAATGCACAAAAATATCAGGGAAACTTGAGAGAACTTGATGGTAGTTCTTAGTTTTTTTTTTCTTTTTTTTTTGGTACAAATTGATGGTTATTCGATAATGGATTAAAGATGATAGTGATAAAAGTTGATCCAATAATGGGTTTAGACTTTAGATTCAATTAGGTGGCTTAGATTATAATATTTTTGTGCTTGCAAATGTATTGTTGTGAGTGAACGAAAGTGAGTTTTATTCACTCATGCCGATAGGATTTATAATATTTTAAGAGGGTTGTATTTATTTATTTTGTGGGTTGTATTTAGTCATCGCCTTGATAAAGTACCATGGTTTTGAGATATGCTAAAGAAAAGTACC
Organism: Papaver nudicaule; assembly: GCA_023529015.1. Lineage (NCBI taxonomy): Eukaryota > Viridiplantae > Streptophyta > Magnoliopsida > Ranunculales > Papaveraceae > Papaver > Papaver nudicaule. The sequence goes on along the minus strand of JAJJMA010212613.1, from coordinate 6,034 downwards.
TTTATTTTTTGAGAATTTTCTAAAGTAACCTTTTGTTGACCGTTTTATTGAATGTAGCGGTTTCCATCCGTTAGTGGGGGTTAAGTGTGAGGTGGCACTTGCAAAATGTCAAATTCACCCTTCACATTCAACCACTACTTGAACCCCTACCACCGCCACCTAAACCCCCTACTACCACCACCAGAACCCCCTACTGCCACCACATGAACCATGAACTGCCCTTAACCCCTCCCCCACCACCACCACCACCATCTGAAGCCCTACCACCACCACTTGAACCCCCTACCACCACCACCACCACCACCTGAACCCTGAACCACCACTTGAACCCCCCACCCCCACCACCTGAACCCCCACCCCACCACCTAAACCCTGAACCCCCACCCCCACGACCACCACCTACGGTAGTGGTGGTGAGGGTTCGAGGGTATCTTGTAATTTGACAACCCATTTTGACTTGAAAAACAAAGTTTGACTAACTTAGATGGAAAATGTAACGGAAAGGGTACTTTAGAAAATCCAAATATTTCGGGGTTACTTTTCTTTAGCATATTACAAACCTAGGGTACTTTATCAATTTTCTCAACATTATACGACTTTGATTTGAAGCTCTGATCTGCAACAATCTTCCCTGCCACCTTTTGTTCAATTTTAATTTGAAAGAAAAAAAAGGATCTCCATTAAGCTTAAGAAAGGTAGGCTCTATCTTTGTACTCTATTTTGGTATGTCCAGTGTCGGTCTACTATGTATGAGGTTGTTCACTATGGAACGGAGGAATGAAAAGGGGGAGTATAGCAGGCCAGTCCCTCCCAGTATCGCCTGACCACTATGGAGGATCCACTTAGGCGAGAAAGTTTGAATAGCTTTTTCTTTAAAAAAGTGATATAAAAGGTATCGCCGCCCAAAAGCGACATCAACCCTCTCGCCGGACTGGTCAACCAAAGTCTGGCGGCATAGTCTTCCTCGCCTCACGTGTCAATCCATAAACACGCTTAATGTCTCGTTCTCATCTCATGTATCTTCTTCTCCTTCTTCATTCTTCTTTCTACTGCCCGTTCTTCGTCCCCCTGCAACCAGTAAATTAAAATGTGTTTTAAAAAATTGGAAGTTTGGGTATGAAGGAAATCATTGCCTAATCATGTTGGCGGTTTCCAAATTAAATTTCATCAACAAATGTGGGGGAGGTATGTCTAAAACCAATTGTATATAGTTTTGATTTTTTTCTTGATTTTGAATTAAAATAGCTATTGTATCAAACCTGGGACGATAAAAAAGGTCAAACTTGGGCGATATAGCTACGTCGCCCACATGAGCGAGATACTTTACATCGCCAAAAAGTAAAAAGCGATAATAATTCCCTCGCTTTCCAGCGATACTGTCTTTATCGTTTTCTTCTCGGAACTGGGAGGATCACTGCATTTCTGGGGTAGGCAAGAGGGTAGAGGAGAGATGAAAAAGTTTAGACCACGCTTATTAGTCAATTCATTCCCTGCCCATGTTCCATAGTGAACAGCCTAATAATAGCAGTTATGTTAGTCGGATAGTTAACTTAAGGGTTTCGGGTTTAGTAGAGTCAGTCCTAGTGTTAAGAGAGAACTGCTCTCATGTTGTTTTGGTTGGACCTTGCTCCTTTATTTTCTATGTGGCTTGAGTTTTTAATCTTTTGATGCTTAAATAGAATTTACCCCTTAAAAAAAAGGGTACACCAACATAGAAACTTGACAACATAAAGAAAATAGGAACCAGAACAACAGACTACAGACTTACACTTGCTCCCTAGAGCTAACTTGATCCACATTTAGTTGGATTTTTACAGATTTAGGGATGTCACCCCTAAACTCTTTAGATATCTTATTGACTAGACTAAACTTGGCAAGTTTATCAGCAGCCATATTACTATCTCTATGATTAAAACAGACTCTTAGATTACTTAGACTATCTAACACATCCTTTGCTTCACCAATGATATTTTGATCCTCCCATCTAATTGTACTTTAAGCACCATTTATACTTCCAGCAACTGTCTTGTTATCACCCTCCAGAATCACAATGGCCAGATTAAGCTGCTCATCCACTTCACTGCTTCAAGCATTGTTATAGATGTGTAAAATATGCCTACAAATCTAACACATCACAGCCATTCGATCCATGCGACTAATTATGGTTCCATACACTGAATCGAGCTAAGGACTATTCATTAAAAAAGAGTGAGAACAAGACGAGATTAATAAGTAAAGAACAAGACCTTGTATTGATTATGATTGGATTACAAATTCTTTAAGTGATCACATTACAAGGGTACGTGCTCAAGGATCTGAGGAGATTAAAGCTCAATGGCGAGTTAGTTCTCTCTCCCCAAGTCTTACCAAAAATTTCATCCCCAATAACTGAATTTGGCTCGCAAGGCGAATTACAAAATGGATTACAGCTAATAAGATAAATTGTACGAGCGAGTGTCGAAGTGTCTGTCAGTCTTTGTCGAGTAAGTCTTTCTCTCTATCGAAGTGTAGTTGGGTATCGATGAGTAGTGACGATCTGATCTGAGTCTCGAGTATGAACTTCTTCATCGATGGATAACTTCCTGGGGCTTGATTCATCCTTCGGGCCTTCTTCTTCGATGAGTCTTTAGACACGGGTATGAAAACTTCTACTTTGTTATGGAGATCATTAATGACCCAACTACCTCATCTTCTTCGCCATCTCGTTCGTTGGTTCGTAGTTTCCCCTTTACAAGTGTACGGTCATGATTACTTCGATTGGCGGTCGTGAATTGGACTTTGACTTTCCTCCATGCTTCGTACCCAGGCTAGGATACCTTGCATCCCTTATCGGATGATGACACGTAGCCCGACGAGATTATGCCCCTACAATTGCAAGAGCTTTCAGCTTGATCTGCATCTCTGCACCAATCTACCACTGATTTCGCCACCAATAGTTTTCCTGAAAAATCTCTCAAGATTAGAGCTATACCAGCATAGTTAGAGTGAAGTGCATAAGGGGCATCGATATTAAGTTTTATCCAACCCTGTTGTGGTCTAGACCAGACAATAGGCGAGTTTGGTATTGTTTTGATTTTCTATTATGTTGTGTTGTACGTTGTTGTGTTGTACTATGAAAATAAAGTAGTAGGACGTTTCGTAAATGATAATGTAGGAAGTGTTGCCTGACTAACAAAATGTAAATTCTGTTTGGTAAATTGTCATGTAAAAGTGTTGATGATGTAGTTAAAGCCGGAAATAGACATGTTTTATTTTTCTATAAAAAAATATAAATCTAATTATATGTAGTTGTATTTTTAATTCTTAAATATTTAGATAAATATAAATGATGATTACTTATTTCAAAAGAAAAAAAAGAGTGAAAAATTGAAATAGAAAATACATTAATATATGCACAGTATTCAAGGATAAAATTTGTCATTTTAGTAAAATAACAAAATTAAAATGGATAATCAACTAAATAAAATTAGATGGGTCCACAACTTCTACTTTTCCCGCTTTTAAAAGCTACTCAGGAATAGCTTTTAAATGCAGGCCTACTTTGAAAAAAAATTACCAAACACATTTTTCGGTAAAAGTTGGTTACAAGCTTATTACAAAGTGCTTTTGGTAGTGGAAAAAAAACAATCCCAAACGGGGCTAATAACTCTCTTAATGGTCTGAACATCCTAGATTGAGGAAGCTTGGTGATCTGACTAGTGATATTAATCCTAGCAGAGGTACGAAGTGCATAATGTGGAAATAGACATGTCTAGAGGTATGTCAGTATTTTCAAAGACTAATTCACATCTTGTTTTTCAGATGTACCGCATGGTGACAACTATAGTATGAATGAGGTGATGAATATAAAAGGATATGTCAGCATCTTTCCGAGTCTAAGTTTCATCCACTGTTAAACATCGACTATTCTTGATAATCAGTCTGCAGGCGAGTTTGGTATTGTTGTGAGTTTTGTAAAAGTGATTTTCTGTTGTGCTGTGCAGTGCGTTGCTGTGCTGTGCTGTGAAAATAAAGTAGTAGGATGTTTGGTAAATTATTATATAGAAAGTGCTGCTTGACTAACAAACTGTAAATTATGTTTGGTAAATTGTCATACAAAAGTGCTGATAACGTAGTTAATGACGAAAATAGACATGTTTTAATTTTTTTATAAAAAACATAATCTAATTTTGTGAAATTGTATTTTTAATCCCCAAATATTTAAATAAATATAAATAATGATTATCTTATTTCAAAAAAAAATGAAAATAAATAAATGAAATAGAGAACATAGTAATATGTGCACAATATTCAAGGGTAAAATTTGCCATTTTAGTAAAATAACAAGGTTAAAATGGATAATTAACTAAATAAAATTATGTGGGTCCACAACTTCTGCTTTTACTGCTTTTAAAAGCTACCCAGCTTTTAAAAGCTACCCAGCTTTTAAAAGCAGGTCTAAAATGGAAGTGCTTTTCTCCAAAAGCACTTTGAAATTTTTTTACCGAACACAATTTTTACTAAAAGTTGGTTACAAGTTTGTTACAAAGTGCTTTTGCTAGAAAAAAAAAACAATCCCAAAGGCTTGCAAGTTGGCTATTAATATGATTCCATGAATCAGCAGCAAAAGGACATTTAAACAGCAGGTGAGTGATTGTCTCTTCTTCATTGTTGCACCTCTTGCAGATAATGTTTTGGAGACGAACATTTCTATGTATACTTGTGCTAAAAAAAAATACTAGGAAAGATAATTTCATTGATGTTGTAAGTTCATGCTACCTTGTCTTCCTCTATTGAGGATTGTAACCATTGCGGCAATACATCAAATCTAAGAATTGTAATTGTTTCATTATAGGACTCTTTAGCTATAAGATGAGCCACATTATTGACTTCTCTTGGTGCATAGTTACAGCTCCAAGATTCAAAACAGGAAAGTAAATGTCGACAGTCTAATATAACTGAATTTGTAGTCCATGGAACAGCTGAGCTCCTTCCATTGATAGCCTCCACCACATTCTTGTTATCTCCTTCCAACTGCAACCTTCTGATGCCCCTTTCTTTAGCCCACAATATCCCTTGTAATGCGCCAAGAGCTTCAGCGTGTTCTTCATCCGTAGCTTTCAGGGGTATGGATGTTGTGCCTTTGCATATCCCTACATCATTGCGACAAATTAGTCCCACTCCATAATTTGTAGATCCTTTAACAAAGCTAGAATCAAAATTAATTTTCTGTATCATTCTGGCAGGTTTAGTCCATCTGATATTCCTTCTATCTACCCTTGTGCTTCCAGTAATTCTGGTGTTTCTCTGTTGCTGACCAACTTTGTTCCAAGCAGCTATGTACTGTCGAATCTGGCTGGTAATACAAGCTACAATAACCTTCTTACCTTCATATACTAAGACACAACGATATTTCCAGATGAACCACATAATTGTACCTGCAATTTGAATTAGTTCCTCTCTAATCTGATTACAACCAGGAACTGAAACAAACCATTCCTTGAACCAGTCATTAATGTTTTTATTCTGGATACTAGCTGAAATATTAGGATTAACTGCATTCCGCACACTTCTTGCATAGACACAATCAATTAACAAATGTTGAATAGACTCTCCATGACACACACAGAAAGGCAAACTAGGATCCACACTATTTATCCTTCTTGCAATTTTCTGTCTTACAGACAAACATTGTTGTATACATTTCCAGAGGAAGGTAAGTATCTTAGGCTCCAGATTAATCCTCCAGAATTGAGTCCAAGGGAAAGAGCTGTTTGGCACAGATAAGACATCAATATTACTGTTAAGTATATTTCTATAAGCATATTTTACAGTAAACTGACCATTATGAGTGCTCTTCCACCTAAGTGTGTCCTCACCCTTTATGGGAATCCTAATCTGTAAGATGTTTTCCACTGTATTGTAATATCCTACCATTTTATATTAAAATCCTAAGAGTTGGATATCTATACTTGGGTGTAAGCCCAAACCCCATTAGTAAAGTCCATGAGAGCTTGAATAGACACATATTATTGTTTTGGGTTTTAAGTAGTAT
>JAJJMA010212612.1:0-23609 GCA_023529015.1 Papaver nudicaule | reverse complement strand
ATTTAAAAGGCTAAGATTTTATTTACTCATTTTCGCGTCTGAAATGACAGTGTCTGGAACCACACATTTTTCGATTTTAATTTGTGCAGACAGTGCTCTCTTCTGCTGACGGGTTATGTCGTAACCAATACTTTGTATTATGCCCGGAGGAGTTAATTCTGCAGAGGAGATGCAGCAACTCCACGAAATGAGTAACTAAAATCTTATCACCTAGATGTATATATCACTTGCTGATGATGAAGATAATGTTGGTTGTTCACTTTGATGATGAGTGTGCAACGGAGCACCAACGGTTATAGACGCAACCCCTGCAATTACCAACCCAAAAGCAATAATACTAAATTAATATAATCACTTGGGGAAGAGAAAGAAAGACCATGTGCGAAACTATACTTTGCGCACCTGTATGCTACTGAGTCAGTCGTAATCCATGTATGATGGCTTTGGAGAGAACTCAAGCAGAATCAGATCCCAACCAAAGTGATCTCTACATCGTTACCAACTCAAGAAGAATTCGCATCCCAACCAAAGTGACCTCTACGTTGTTACCAACTGCCTTGCTCTGGTTGTCACGAAGATCTTCCAATGAGAGGTTTAGCCATTTGAATGTCCTGCTGCTGTTGGAAGACTTTTATTAATGACTAATGCCGCTAATTGTAAAAAACCTACCAATCACCGTTATCAATTTCATACGACAAATCCACGTTTTTTATATCCAAGTTAACATGTAAAGGTTATCTATGTTACGATTCCTACATGTTGGAAGAGGCAAACGACAGAAAAGAAAAGGCAAGAAGTATAAACCAAAATGGTTCAAGCGAAATGACGAAGAAGTGGCTACACGATGGGGTGATTCGGAAGTTGGGTGATTCAGAAGTTTATAAGTGCAAGAGGAAGTACAATGAATAGCAGCTTTCAGTTATATATACATTTGAAAAGAAGATCTTACCGGTTTGATTCTGCGTACGTATTGTTCCTCCACTGCCATGAGTGTCATCCGAAACTACAAAAATAAACCCCCACATATCTCATCAACAAAATAAACCAACCATCTTCCACAGAAACTCCTTTAGAATTCATCAAATGATTCAAATCCAACATTTCCTTTTATCAGATTTCCAAATCTTGTGCGCAAACGATACAAAATATAATTGAAGTGCCCGATGGATAGGAGTTCCTGCAGCACAATCCCTACAACCACACTTCCTCAACATCCATGGTCCTGCTACCCCCTTGCCATGAATAATATCTCAGTTTAAGCTTCTTATCTAACAAAATCAATACATGTGTGATTAGATAACCCTTTGCTATGAATAATATCCCATTGCATAGGATTGTTGTACAACAGGGAAAATGGGTAAAACAACATCAACTCAGAATGGGTAAAACAACATCAACTCAGAATCTTATAGCGATTAATGTTGTCTAAATGTGTAGTCCAGCAAAGTAACTTTATCCCGTGTGCTAGAGTTTTTTATTTCTACCATGTGAGACAGAACGTGTATGTATTCTAATAATAAACCAAAATTGTCGTCAGAGAGGAGAGAGCTATCAAGAAGAATACTCCAACACCACGTAAGTAATCTATTTATGAAGATAGTTCACGACTCTCAAAAATTACTTACCAATACGTTGCATCCTCAACGACCTCCTTGGAAGCGGGAAGTGGTCGCGGAGACTTCTCTTCTGCATTTTTAAGTTATAGAAAACAATAAGTGAGGTGTAAACTCCAAATATTAGATGCAATTTTTTTGTTCGTCGCCTGAAAAATGAACGCCTACTGAAACTATAACACCTAAACATACACCGGTATCTCATTAGAATCATTACAAAATGAATCAATTACAAATACTAACAAAATCGTGTAAACAACCAATGACAAAACACGGCTTCACAAAAAACAGATCTTTTAACAAAATCAGGGCTATAAAGCAAACCGAATACCCCCCAAAAAATGTTAGGGTTCACTTCTCACTGACAAATCATAGAAATCAAACAAAGATATTACTAAATTAAAATTGGGGAGATTGGCAAAATTAAATCAGTCGCACCATTAAATGCACTTATTGGTTCATAACCCAAACTAAGTTTTTGTTACATTCACCATAGTTTATAAAAGGTGACCCTCCCTGGATGTGTAGAATAAAAAGTGACAAAGGCATTCAAGCGGTGGGTATACATCACGGGTAAATCACAAAAACATGCAAATTTAGGTATAAAAAGTTACCCTGGTAATTCTTAACAAACTGGAGCAAGCAGCAACCAAAACAGGACTTAACATGGATGAATCAACAGAAGGTAAAAACTGAGAAGTAACAAACATAAAAACTGAGAAGCGGAACTCTTCAAAGTCATATAAGCAAACCAATAAGTTTTAAAAATGATTTAAAAAGAAATTCTTATCAGAGGCAAACTAAAGATGCAACATTTGATCAGACAATTCCGGAGGCAATGCCAGTTGACAAAAAAACATTAGGTACAACATGAAACAATATTTTCAATTGCAAAATTAAAGGTGCAACACAAACATTAGGTTTGCAAATCAGCAGTGAATATGCCGATCATGCAAATGCGAAATTCTGAAAAGAAAAAAAATTAAAAAAAAAAAGATAGGTGAAAAATGGAATATGGAGACAGAAGAAACTTACATGTTGAAGGATTGGATTTGATGCTCCATTCAACCGGGATTTGTCAATTTATAGTGAAAAATGAATTGAAAGCTGACGTTTTTTTCGGAAGGGTTTAATTGAAAAAATAAAGATGAAGAATTAATACGATGAGGCCATCGGATGTGTTAAAAATTCCACCATAAATGCAGCTTCGGTTGCAAACGAAATACGGAAATTTCTGATCGATTCTTGTTAAACATGATGAATTTATCACCATGGTATTTATTGTTCAACTGAATTGAAAGCGGACGCTTCTAGGGTTCTCCAGCGTTATGTTTTGGATTGGTGGATTTTTTTTTTTTTTTTTTTTTGATACTGTCGGGATTTGATCCCAGGTCTCCCCTATGGGGAGCTGACGAGGAACCACTGGGCTAGCCCCAGGTCCTCAATTTTGGATTGGTGGATTGAAAAGGGGAATTTATTACAATGCAACAGCCGTGGAGTAATTATGATGCCCACGTTTTAGATGATGATAGACCACCGCAGATCAATCCTCGATGAGAACATTGGGAGGGATGGATAGATCCTGGCCACCACTTAAACAAACTATAATGTATCATGACCGTCCCATGACACAGAATACACTTCTATTTTGTAAGTATAGATCTATTTCTATTCTATTATATAAAGGGAAAACCCCTTAATGAAGCTGTAAATTTTCGAGACCATTTTGCCCCTGTTTCATCAAAATACTTTGTCTAAAATGTTGAGGATATAATCGTGATTGTATAAATTTTAGCAAATCACAAAAATAAAAAAATTTCTAGAATCATCTCAACCCTTACTTCACCGGATCTCTCTGGAACTATTTCTACATTAAAAAAAATATATCAAGATATTTACGAACCCATGACTCAATCAGACCATCTCTTTTACTTAAACCAGGAAACTCTGCTGTAAGTCGAAGAATCGCAACCACCACCACGGCACCACCACCAAGACAAAGATGCGACAACAGCTACACCCCACATCTCATGTATTAGCACCACCAAAAATACTCCTCATATTCACTTATGTATTCACAAACAAAAAAACAAATAATAGATTGCCATAAATATAGACAAGGAGAGAAACGAAAATGCTATTCAACACTCTTTTTTAGCACTCTCTTTAGCACTCAGGGACACATGTCGCTAAAGTACTAGTACATCACATTCAGCCAGGACCCATATCACACATAAACGGGTTCCATACATCTTAGATGAAGAGTCTGGATGGTGTGAGTGCTAGACAGGGTGATGAATTGAGTGTCAAATAGCAGCACCGGGAGAGAAAACACAAAAACTGAGAAAAAACAGTGAGAGAATGAGAGAGGCAGAGAAGCGGCGGAGAGAGTGAAAATATAGGTTTTAAAATAAAATTATCGTGCTATCCTTACTGTATTCTATTAACTTGGTGACATCTGTTTTCCTCGGATGTGGATCAGCAACAAGTGGAAGGCTGATAGTAGTTGGTACATTTAAATTGATGTCTCCGGCTTCTACCATGACTCTTCGAGTAGTAAAAACAAAAGTAACTTTCGGAATAGTATAGAAAATCATCACTGCACGCGCACGTGGCTGCTATCTAGTGACATACAGAAGGAAAACTAGTAATATGGGGATGATGCTGCATATATAGGAGTACAATAATCAGTAGCAGTCGGTATCTGATTGGTCCCAATTAGTCACGGACCCCACACCAGATAAATCAGCCATAGATTCTGTGTAAATCATCAAGTTAGATGTCCCATATTGTACCAAAAACCATCTAAGGCTGCTGCGTGTCACCGAGTTCGACAGAATGTCAACATTTCTTCTTCCTTCCTTTTCTACACGAGATTTCCGAAGAGGCCCCCCGCCTTTCTCCCCCAGCTCTCTCCACCGCTATGTGGCATGCTTCTCCACCACATAAATCTCTCCCTCATCCGATAGTGGAGTAGCAGGGGAGTCCACCCATCGATTTTGGTCCAATTAGAGAGCGCCACATATCGGTGGAAAAGCAGGTGGTGGAGAGAGGCGGGTGGCGAAAAGCATTTTCGCGGGACTTCAAACTTTTATTTTCTTAACTCATTTGGCTGGGCCCCACAACATGCAAAGGAGGAATAAATCTTGATTCCATAACTCCTCCCATACAGCTACCAAACAAACACAATTAATAGCCAAAAACATCCAAAAGATCCAGTGCTCCGAATGCAACGAAGTTATGTTGCAACATAGCCCAAACCACGACACTTGTCATCCAAAACTCCTTCTCCCAGCTGGTTGCCCCTTAACACCAATGTGGCTGCCAATAGTGCTAGCTCGTGAAATGCCCATTTTGCCCTTTTGTACAATTCTTTCTCCCTTTTCTCCAAAGTTACTGCAAAATGCAAAAGAAACGTAAAATGCAACTTTTACAAGAAAATAGCTAAAGAAAGTGTAATCAATAGATACTTAGAGAGGTGTTTTTAGACACCTATCAAATGCTCAGGGTAACATTGTGCCAAAAAGGGGTCTTAGACAAGGAGACCCCCTTTCTCCCTACATCTGCATACTTTGTGCGGAAGTTCTTTCGGCGAACCTGGGGTACGTGTACAGCAAGCACAAGGGAAGATTCAAGGCATCAAAGTCTCAAGGATGGCCGAACCAATCCTCCACTTAATGTACGATGATGATCTCTTGATCACTTGTACAACTACGGAAGATACATGAGTCAATCTAAATAATCTTCTCAGCGCATATTTCAGATCTGCGGGGCAACTCATCAACCACAACAAATCGTATGTGATTCATCACAGAAAACTCGATCCTACAGTTACCCAACTACTCCACCAGAGGTTCAGAATAGCCACCACTCATGTGCTTCATGTTTACCTGGGGGTCCAAATGAAGAATGGAAGATCCTCTTCCCATATGTTCACGGAGCTGATCTCAAAAATGGAGAGAAAAACCAAAGGATGTATCTCTAAATGCCTAAATCAAGCCGGCAGATTGACACTCATTAATAACTCCTTGACTCCCACGGCAAATCACGTGATGCAGACACAACTTTTGCCCAAACAGATCCACAAAAGAATCGACAAAATCACAAAGAATTTCTTCTGGGGTCATGATAGCAGTGCACGAAAACTACATTCCGTTGGGTGGAATAAGATCAATGCTCCAAGGAGTGTGGGTGGTCTAGGTATTCATAAGGCAAGACTTCGTAACAAAGCTCTCATGATGAAGAGAGCTTGGCAGATTCAGCACCAGCCAAATTCATTGTGCTCCTCCATCTATTCTTCCAAATACTTGCATGGAGATAGCTCACTCTTGAACTCACTGAAAGTACCTCCTAATGCCAGCCCCTTTTGGAGGGGAATCAACAAGGTATCCCCTTTTATGCAGAAGCACAGTTTTAGAGTGATTGGAGATGGACAATCCACCCCCATCAACAGCAAATGGATCCCTAACATGACGCCAGACCAGGCTAGTTTGCTCTCTCAATCACCAGCCAACAGTGTGGCAACTATGCTGCTTCCATTTGCCAACAGTTGGGATCATCAGGTGGTGTTCCACTTGTTCCCGGTTCAAACAGCTCAACAAATTATAGCCATTCATCTGCCTGTTGTTCCACAACATGATTACTCTGTTTGGCCTTTTGCAAAGTCTGGACATTACACTGTGAAGTCGGGCTATATGCAACTCCTAATGGCCCAGAATCAGAATTCTACAGGTTCTTCAATTGACTCTCCCCATCTTCAAAGAAATGCAGAGATTTGGAAGTTCAGCTGCCCTCAAAAAATGAGGCTTTTCCTTTGGAAAGCCAGGTTTGAAGGACTTCCAACGATGGACCTCCTTCACTCGAGAAACATTACATCCTCAGGAATTTGCCTTACGTGTAATGATTTCCGAGAAACCACTTCACATTTGTTGTTTGTGCAGTTTTGCCAGGGTGATTTGGCGACTCATTTGGGCTTTCATCATTTCTGCTGGTCTGTTTCCGGATATGGTTACTCGACATATGCCTCACTCCACTACCGCCTTGCTAGATGTACTCAGAGACAACAAACTTCCTTCCAGTATACAAACGCTGCTCATCTACACGACTTGGAATATCTGGCTAGCTCGAAATGCAAGAATCTACAACAATGTATTCCAAACTCCACAACAGATATACCAGTTGATCATAGTTTTATGGAAGGAATATGAATGGGCCAAAATACATGTGGCTCCCTTCATGCCTAACTTCCTGGCACAAATGAAGTGCAGCGCATCCCCTACACAACATGCGATAATTCAGGTTTCTTGGATAGCTCCGCAAAGAAACTGGATGAAAATAAATATGGATGGTGCCTCAAAGGGCAACCCGGGTGCGGCAAGTGCAGGTATCATTGCAAGAACGGAGAGTGGAGATATTGTCCAGGCAATGGCATCGTCCTTGGGTTTCACATCATCACTGATTGCGGAAACCTGGGATTTCTTACTTGCGGCAAGAATAGCGTCTAGGTTTCAGTGGAGGTGTGTCTGGATGGAGGCAGATTCAAAATCTCTTCTTCGACTTCTTAACAGAGACGAGGAACTTTCATGGTACATAAGACAAATGGTTCTCGAAATTAAAATTTTGTTTTGTCGAATTCCGGAACTCAGAATCACACATGCTTACTAAGAAGCGAATAAAGCGGCGAATGAACTTGCAGATGAGTCTGTTAGAAGAAAGATTCTAAACCCGACATCACCAACTGCTTGCATTTGGGACTCAGTCACTCAAATTTTCTTTATATCATTGTACAAAATGATAAAAATGGAGTACCTACTCCAAGACTCGTCCGGGTTTGTAACAGTTCACCTAATATATATATCCTGGCCTTCAAAAAAAAAAAAAAAAAAACCTTGATAACTTTTTTAATGAAATTGTCTGTTATTTTATAATTGAAACTTAGATTAGTTTAAAACTAATTACATTTGATCATCTTATTACGGAGATAGATGGGAGTGAAGTATAGATACATGAACTACGAGTATTTCCGACTACTTGTCCCGAAGCTTGTGGTGCACCTATTTGGATGTGTGCAAGCATACTATATCAATTGTGCATGTGCCTGTGGTGACTCATTTCGCTCGGACATCAAGACTTACATGAGTACACGTGTACGTGAACCGTAATCAAACATCAATTTAGAGTATGAACTTACGAGTACAGTAGTACAATAGTATGAGGTTTACTGATGTGTTTGGCTCTAGAGCTTGTACTGGTCATGACTTGTTTTTTTTCTTACTCAATTTCTTTTTTATATCTTACGAGTGCAAAAAATATGTTTATTTATCACCAAACAAGAACTCTAATAAAATAGTTGATGCAAGATAAAAAGACTAAAGAGTAAACATGAGTTAAACAGATTTATATATAACGAAAAGAAAAGGTTAAAGAAGTAACAAATCACAGAATTTCCCAACAACCACGAGGTCGATGTTGGTGAAGAAGTTGGTTCCGACTTAATAACAACCAATAAACTGACGAAGTCCAACTTAGTTTTTAAATCAATTGGTTTTAGAGGAGAAAAGGTTTGTTCACTAATTTTGTGTTATCTTTAATTGAAGTTTGGTGTATTTCTTCATCTGGACAGTTGTTCAGAAAAAGCTTAATACTATGTATATGATGAGAAGTAAGCTCATAAATGGATATGATTAAGGATAACATTTGTATCATGTGGCATGGCAAAAGAATAAGTGAACCATTCATTACTTCATTGTAACTAACAAGGTTTGGTCCATCTTAACTTCTCAAGCATAATGTTGAACAGAGATTCTATATTGAAGTATAACAAATTAAGATAATAAAAGTCAACATCCCATCTCATGTGTAGGAAAGTATCTTGATAATCAATTGGGATCTCTCCAGTATCAAGCTTATTATTTTATTGAAGGGTGTGCGAGGATAGAATTGGATGGTGACATTTTCTTCTTTCTTTCCTTCCAATTTATTCAATAATTGGATACTTAACATATCAGTATTTTTAGATATAAAAGACCAAATAATTATAAGATATGAAATTATTTAAAGAAGAAAAAAACTCATGATTATGTCGATGAGGCGTGGTGTTGATTGATGGTCTGTGGGATTTACCAAGGGAGTAATTCAAATTCACCTTCTCATACCCCTCATATGTTCGTTATCTAAATAGGAGGTGGAACCCTAACGTTTGATCACGTTGGGTGACCAATGTTTGCCTGGCCAATGGTTCTTTGTGCATTCATATCTTGATTACTCTGCATAAGACATGATTTGTCCGTACAAAGAACTATGTAGTGGAAAGTTTTGTTGCAAATGTGATTTTTCATGTCCAATTCCTCCTATAATGTTCTTCGTTCAACCATGATACAAAGAATTTCAAAAAAATTCTCAAAATTGGTCTTTCATAGCAACCAGATACTATAGCATCATAATACGACCATTCATATTCCTTCCTTGTTTTTGATAACAGATAACAAAAGTGCATATACATAGGTATAAAAAATTCATCACCCCACAAAGTTCGGACTTGAGATTATCAAACATGATTGTACTCAAAAGTAACTAGTCCCGTTACAATTCAAAAAAACCATTCCTATCCTATGTGTCTAACTTTATTTTATATGATGTTGGAGTTAACAACCATATAAAGCTAATGTGCGAGTGTAAAATCTGCATATAGACTTCACACCCAACAACCATTAGATATTTGAATCACAAGTATGAACCCTAATCAAATAATCAAGGTACAAATGTAAGGAGAAGATACAAGGTGCAATGGATGCAACCCATATCATGAATTTATTACTTTCTTGGTGTTTGATTACATAAATCTCCATTAGAGAAGAGTTCTAGATCTAGATCTAGTTTTTGGGGAAGAAGATGAGTAGAGGAGAAGGAGGTAGAGAGAGAAAGTCCAAAAGAAGATCCCCCTCTCCTAGGAGATATTTCCTTTATATGGAGGAAGTTTACATGATAATTACACAAGTGCCATTATCTTAGCTACCAAGTAAAGGAGGTCTTCGGTGCGCCTTGTCCTCAAGTGTATGTCGGTTTATCTCTCCGAAGGACTTCTTCCTCGGGCTCGATCTTTACTTCGGGGAGGTTTTGGTCTCGAACTGGGTAACTACTTCGAAGAGATTGGTGGATCGAGGTGTATCTCCGAACGGTGGTCCATGGATCGTAGTCTTAGTCTTCGGCTCTCTTCGCGTTCATAAGGCGTCTTGCTCTTCTTCTAGGATGGTGACACGTGGCTTGTCCGAATTATGCCCCCACAGCTAATGTGACATATCACCTCTAATGGTAAAAAACTTTTCACTCAATAGGTTCGTGATAGGTATGCGAACCTTGTAGGGGGTGAAACCTACATAGGACGCTCGGCAAGCTCTCGATAAGGGAAGATAAAGCACCGAGCTATAAACAGGATCCTGTGGCATGATATCGAGAAGATGTTGATGCGTTGTCAAACAACAATAAATATACTTCAGCTCTTAACCTTCACAATAAATAAAATAGAACAGTGGTAAGAATAGATTCGATCCACAGGGAGGAATTGGTTGTTATTTATTATTGACTTCTAAAGTAACCAGGGGGGAATGTTTGTGCAATAAAAATAAATTAAAACTAAAGCAAATAATTGTATAAAATAATCAGGAGATGTGAATATTGGTTAAGGGTTCATCTTCAATCACATAACATGCACTATGAATAATATTAGGAGTTTCTATTTAATCTCTCATCATCAAAATCCCTAGAATACATCATCGCAAAAATATCCCGTAATTTCCTAAACTCATCACACACCATAACGATGAATGTATGAATTCTACGTAGAGAATAACTCAACACATCGAGTAATTGAGTTCAACTCTCTAAGAGCATTAATATTTGTGAAATAGGCTAATCAATGCAATGAGCTACCAGGAGCAGTTCATTCAACAAAGGTCATATTCTACATACAATTCCTAAAAGCTATCACCGCAATCAGAATTATATTTACTACTTGTGAATAGGTTCATCGATGATTCGTATCTCAAAACCTAATTCTAGTTATATATATGAACATAAACCAATTTAATTTGCAACTTAAATCAATTAACATCCAATCTTAATGCAATACATCAATCATGCATTCATACACACGGTAAAATTAGAACGATGATTAAAAGAATAATTATAACTCCAAAGCTAATCAAGTAGCAAGTTTTTGATATTCGACTACATCCCTAACCAATATAAAGAAATTTAGCTACTCATAGCTTTATTGAAATCCATAGGAAAATAATAAAGAAAATAAATAAAATCATAAAAAAAAACCTTGTCGCAAAGCTCCAAACTTGCGCTCCCAAACCCTTAACGATGCACTGAGGTTGGGAATAACCAGACTGCCCCAAGTACTGTTTTAACGAAGAAGGGCTGCCCATAATAAATTTCCAAAATCCTTCATATTCCTTGGCTGCCTCTGTAAATCCTTTAAAGCTAGATGTATCCGCCTCCAGTAATTCTTGTCTTGCGACACTTTTCAACCTTGTATTCTTCTTGTATTCGAAACCATCAACTTCAAGAGTTGCCAAGTGATGAATTGAGTTGTAATTTGCTTCATTTTGTATTTCAAAGTAACTGCAAAATAGAAAACAAAGTAAAATAAAGAATATATGAAGATTTACCGGACATAAGTGTATCAATTAGGTACTCTTGAATAGGTGTTTTGAGCACTTATCAGATGTCGAAAGAGCAACCAGGAGGTGGATACTTACCACGGAAAAAATGCCTAGAAACAACAGTGGATGTGTCGAAGGGAAGATGCCGAGGACATCAAAGAATCCTGAAGACGTCTCGGAAGGCAACCGACTTACTCGACAAACACTGACACCACCACGATTGTGTAGTTTGTCTTATTAGCTATAACCCACCATCGACTCCCCATATAAGGCGAGCTCGAGATTCATTGTAAGGGTTGGAATTTTAGTGTAGCCCAAGGTGTGAGAGTGGGATTAGGTTAGTAACTTCTCAAGTCTTAGAAGCATAATTCTCATGTATTACACCACCAGAAAACACAAGTTTAATGATTATTAGATTCTTATCTTGATTATTTGCATAATGAATTTGTCTCTCCATACATCATGTTTAATCTCGTAATAATCTAGGCTTCAAGTCATTTATCCAGGACCCATCACTTGTTATATAAACTTCATGGCTGTTAGGTGTAAAGTCTCTATGCATATTTTACCCTTACACAAACCTTTTGGGTAGTCAGTTTCAGAATTAACCCGATTTCACTTTAAGTTCCAAATATTTACACACTAAACACCGTGATAAGACTCAAAGAACTATATTTATTCCTTCTTATAAGGATCAATATATAACACGTCATTGATTGTTAAAATGATAGAATGGTAGATACGAGATTGAGGAATAATCCTTATTAATCTTTTGATGAGAGGAACGAAAGATATCAAATTAAATATATAATAAATTATTGTCCCTTTTAAGTATGTTGTTTCTTCCATTTTCTTCCTTTTTGCTCCTTTAGAGTTGGAATGAGTATCTTCTGTCAAAAGTGTCGGCTTCTGAATTTATTTTGTTCAAATCACTTCGTAGTTTTGCAACTAAGATTGCTCTTTTGAAGAAACTCATGTATATTTCTTTGAAGTAATTGTCTTTCCCACCATACAAACAACAATTTTCAGAGCTTTTTCTTTCCCAAAGGCTCTAAATCGAAATCGAGTTTTTCATTGGAAGTTGGATATGATCTTGCAAGAATGAAGGTGTTGTTCTTAGTATACGAAGTGTTACAATCAATACCCTAAACCATTAGTATCTCCAAAAGAATTTTGACCAAACAACATGCCTGAGATTTTATATGATCCAGCAGATATCTTTGGAAGTCATTTTTCAGGGTATAAATCTCTTTTCCTTTATTAGTCAATGATTTCGAAAACTCATTAATTAATTTCTCAAGTTCGTTAGTTTTCTTTAACAAAAAAAAATCAGTTGTTTCAAGATTCTTCTTTAGATGAATATTTTATTGTAAAATTTCTTCACTTTTATCTAGGAAATCAAAAATTAAATTATCAGAATCATGCTTATCAATTTCAGAATTTTCTGCAATATACGCTGGATCATACGTATTATTCTTAGAGACATGTTCATCCACTACGCCACAGGGCCTAGATTGTAACGTTTTTTTTTGCATCTGCAACGTTAATAGCCGTTGCACACGTGGCAACGTCAAATAACGTTGCGCAATTTTTTTTAACGTTGCTGTAAATAGGAATTATTAAAATTAATTAAGCAACGTTATTAACGTTGCCAATAACGTTGCGCCTTCAAGGGATTATATGTCTTTTTACCGGAAAAATAGATTTCCGGATTTATATTATGTTTTGCCTTTTTTTTTTCCTCTTATCTTCTCCGTCTCTCCCTCTTCTTCTCCGTCTCTCCCTCTTCTTCTTTGTGATTCTCGCGAAACCCTCTACGTCTTTCCTTCTCTCTTCTTCTTCCACAACCCCATCTCAAAATCTAAACCTCAACTCTCATGAATCAAAATCTAAACCCAACTCTCAAAATCGAAACCCTAAATTAGATCTGAAGAAAACCCCTCTTTTGTTGCTCCTGAAATCAAAATAAAACCCCATCTCAAAGCTGCTGTTAACAGATTTATGGATTCGATTAAATCCATTTTGATTTGTTTTGATTTGTTAACAGATTTATGTTCGATTAAATCCGTTTTAATTTGTTTTGGTTTTTAGGGTTTTCGTCAAAATCTTTAGCTCATGATTGACTACTGCTATTTGGGTTTTCGTCAAAATCTTTAATCTTTGGTTTTCGTAATGGATTTGTTGTTGAAGCTATTTGGATTTACTTTGTGAAGAATCATGAAGATCTGGTTATTTTGATTTTCTAGGGTTTGGTTGTTTTGATTTTCTAGGGTTTATAACTTCCTAAATCAGTAACTCATGTGGTGTTTTTGTGGTTCTTTTTCTGCAGGCATAGATGGTGTTTTGTGTTTTTGGATTGGTGATGTTGGCTGGACCTGTTCTTGTTAGTGGTGGATCTATTGCTACTGGAGGTGATGGTGGTATGGTTACTTAGGTTTGATTTGAAGCTGATGCTTCAACTGAAATAGTCTTCTTTGAATTGTTGTCACTAAGGTCATTGTGTTTTTACCAAAGGCAGATGCTTGAGTAATGGGTCTAATGTTGTTGTGGTTATGTAGCTGCTGTGGCATGGGAAGCAGGGAAACCACTAGAATGGAGTAGTTGGAGTCGGTGGATAACCGTATATGGGTATGATTCAAATTCTCCTTTTATTGATTTTGTTATTTCTCAATTGTATTGTGGATTTTGTTGTTCAACTGCCCTGCAATCTTGATACTTCGAAGTTTAGACACGGATAGTTATGACAGTGACCGAAACAGGTCTGCTTAACTGTCAAATTGTCAAATTAACCTATATTTGCCTTACAATGGTGACAAATTGTGCTCTATGGTGCTAAATATAACATATAAGGGTTTAAGACAAGATTAGGAAGATTTATAGAAGGATCTAGTCAACCCTTGGTTTCGCCCCTGAGTATTGACTACTCGTGTCTAGATGTTGAGTTTTGAATCTTTGTACTGGTGCGATGCCAAAATATATTTGTTTCTTCTTTCCGTTTGTGTTATTGTTTCATATGTGTAAGGGTTCCATTCCTCTCCAGATTTCGCTCACAGGAAGTCGATATTGTGTTGTGCCGGTTAACGTCATTTGGTGAGATATTGAAACATGTCCGAGTTCTAGATAACGCCAACTAGATGCAATACTCATGGATGACTGCAGCAGGTCAGTTTAAGCTTGCAATACTCATGGATGACTTCAAGCAGAGAACGCACCCAACTGACCAACTTCATAACAGGCAAGATGGTAATGTTAGCGTGTTCATCTCTCTCCCGATACTTGGGCGACAAATCAAAGCAGAGAGATGCTATATTCACAAGGACAGTGAATTATTTCTGCAGGTGAAGTGTCCTTTTCGTTGAATCCCATCCCTTTGTATTTAGTTTGTAAATATCTGTTTGACCTTGTCTGTGCAGCGAATGATGGCTCTCTATGTATCTTCTCACTACAAAAATTCTCAAATGACTTGCAACTGATGGCTGATGCTCCAGCACACCATTTATTTGTTTTGCTCGGTAAAATTGGTCTATTTCAATTGATTTTATCATCCAGCAGATATCTCAGTATATGTAAAAATTATAATTTATGATGGTTGTATATGCAGGTCCTGTTGATGAGTCCAAGAATCACCTTCCAGATATATTGTGCGTCATCCAGGTTTGTACCTATGGATTTGTGAAAGTGATATGAAATATGTTGTTCGAGTTGCGATACTTCACATCAACTATTTTCTGTTGTGCTATATACTTCAGTTTCTTTGCGAACTCTTCATTTTTTGCTCTGTAACTTTTGATCATCACGTTTTGGTAGATCGCTAACTCCAGCACAAATTGTCTGAGATGCTGGAAGAGAATTTTAATTCTTTGTGCTTAATTTTGTGATCTCTATTGTAGATTATTCACAAGGTTAAAGAATTTTAATTCCTTTAAGCTCATATTGCTTCTTAACTGCTTTTTGCTCCTTCGAGTGTTTAATAAACCAAGTGATGTATTTTTTTTTCCTTTCTTGACCTTCCCCATTTCAGCCTATAGCTTTTCAAGACGCTAGAGCACACTACAGTGCTCAGCATATCCTATATTTGTTTATCAAATGCTCAGCTACTGTATTTTCATATCATACCACTGCTTTCATAGTCTTGATCTCATTGCATTGAAATATTTGGCATGGTTGTGTTGTTTACAGGTTTGCCTCGAAGGGCAGATCTCTCATCGATCTGCAATGAACAGTTTAAAGGAAGGCCGTTCTCCTCATGGGGATCAGATTCCTTGGAAATTTTGTGAACAATTTCGAGATTCTACGTTCCCAAGTCTTTCAGGTGCTCGGATTGTGCGCATTGCTGTCCATCCAAGTGCCATGAAGGTAGGTTTTCTGCTTTGATTTGTTTGATCCAACGGTATGTGTCAAGGTTTTTAAATTGTGCACTTCAATTTTTGTAGCTTGGATATGGTTCAATGGCAGTGGAACTTCTAGCAAGGTAAACTTCTTGGGCTTCCATTTCTTATTATCACGCTTTATGTTCTCTAGTTATGCTCTCTCTATTTTGCACTTATTTGAACTGCGCATGATTTTGTCATACACATGCCACCATTTTGATTACATGTCTCATTTGCTATGGATTCATTTTTTTTTTTAATCCGGCAAGGAACTGTGACTTCCTGGGTATACATTTCACACCATATGGGAGTATTATTAACTTTAGTCAGGTTGTCACGTGTACTCTTAATTTCTGCAGGTATTACGAAGGACAATTGACTTCTATCGATGAGATTGATGTTGAGCAGGATGATGAGGACAAATCCCCTATCAAAGTTACAGAAGCTGCTGAAAAGGTCAGTTTGATCTTAAATATTAGATGTTTAATGATGTACTGTTTAGCTTAGCTGCTTGCATTGACAATTGTTAGTTAGTCGATATGCTCTGTGGTAAGTCATCCATGTAGAATAGCAGTTATTTATCATAGTTCCCTTTCGCGTAGCATCACTTATGTATACTTCAGAGTTGTTTTCTGAATGCAAATGGTATCTAACCTTCATTTTGACACAGGTTTCCTTGTTAGAAGAAACTATAAAGCCAAGAGCTAATCTTCCCCATTTACCATGTTGCAGTTTGTAAACATCTGGACACTTCGAGAGTACTTGGATTCATAGATTCTTACTGTATTTGTAATAATACTGGAATTTGAAATGCAATTTTTATAATACAGGAATATATTAAATATAATATTTGGTATTTTTTTATACGGTATTTAGTTTTTTTTAATTTTAATTAAAAAATCCGCAACGTTTATAGGCGTTGCCTTAATTACAGAAAACGTTGCTCTAAATAAATTCTGCAACGTTACTTACGTTGCTTTAAATAAAAAAGTGCAACGGAAGATGCAACGGAAAATCCGTTGCTTTAATTAATTAGAGCAACGTTAATAGACGTCACGAAAAATTTGTGACGCCGTATTCGCAACGCTAATAGACGTTGCTTTAATTCTGCGCAACGTCTATAAGCGTTACAAACAGGCCCCTGTGGCGTAGTGATCAGGCATGTCATCAAGAGTACTGTCACTCTTTTAGTATTCCTTGCTTGGACAATATTTTGCAGTATGTCCATATCCATGGCACTTGAAACATTGAACTTCACTATCATGAGCGATCATCTTGGTTGAGATTTTGAGTACTCATAGCATGTCTTCTTCTGAAACGTGGATTTTTTCTCTTCCTTTGGATCTCCCGAATTTGTCGTGTGATATTCAGACCCAAATAAGACTCAACGCCAATCTCTCTTGGTCATCACATTCATCAGCCTAAGATGTGTTGATTTTCATAGAAGACAACCATGTAGTTTGCTGCTTCGAAAGCAATAGAGTTAATTACAGTCTTTCGATCATGATTAAAAGTCTTTAGATTTGCAACAAGACCACTTTTCTTAATTTCGAATCCTTCTTTTTTGAATTGCATGTTTCTTAGAATCATATATGGAGAGAAGAGACCTGAGAATTTTACGCACAATTTCACCCTCTTTTATAGTTTACCCAATGAATGTGAGGCATTAACTATTGTATACAGTTTGTGATTAAATTCTTCAAATGTATCATCACTGGACATGCGAAGATTTTCCTAATCTAATGAAAGGTTTTGAAGTCCGGTCAAACCCACTAGCGTTGGTATGTCAAGGTAGTTGTCAGTTTTAGGTGTCAAAACACAATTCTTGATTTAACCTACTAGAGTTTAGATTTCGGAATTGGGATATAAACAAAGTAGTAGAGACCTTGAAGACGAAGACTGCAATTACAAAGAAGTCATCAAATATTCTTCATTGACAAAAGGTTAGTAGGAGTTGTGACATTTATGGAATTTCTTATATTCTACGTATTCTATCATTCGAACTAGTCGGCTACTTTAGTAGAGATACCAATATCGATTGAGATTATACTCTTATCTGCATAACCATGAGTTATGTTGGTATGTGTTCCCACCATACTAAGTTACAAGATACATGAGCTAGATTCAATACACTTTCCAGTGCAATGGTGTGCTTGCAAATCACATGTAGGAAATTGAGTGAATCTAAAGGAGTACTCTAGAGCAGAGTCAATAGTTTATAGCCGAGGACGTCTACACGTCTAAGTACATGAAAACTGGCCCAAGCCCAGGTACTTCTAGTGGATCCAATTTAAACCTAAATCTGAAACAAGGTGATTCACGAACAGTGACTCCAGAATTTCCTCTTGAGTTCCAAAACATTAATCTGTACGCGTACATATACGTGAATAGTAGATTCAATGTATTTGGTTTCAGATTCAAACAGTTTGCGAACCGTCTGGTGAATATTCTGTGGGATTTAGTCTACGGCAAAGCTTCTCATCTTCCGGTTGAACTTGAGCATAAAGCATATTGGGCGATAAAGATGTTCAACGAATACGATGAAGCGGGAAAACAAAGGAAGTTACAAATCAATGAGCTAGAGGAAATAAGGAATGATGCATATGAGAGTTCCCGTATATACAAGGAAAAGACTAAGCTTTTCCATAACAAGATGATTTCTCGAAAGAATTTTGTTGTGGGACAAAAAGTTCTTTTATTTAATACTCGTCTTCGTTTATTTCTTGGTAATATGTAGAAGATACGAAGTGTATCGTTGCAGAAGGTCGTCCATTTATATCGACCATCAAGGGAGGTCTAGCTTAAAGTTTAAGCGACCTTAATTTAAGGTAAGTCTTAAGTAAGTCCACGAACAAGGATATCCATGACTCGCTCAAAAGTCCAATCCGAACTTCTAGAACTGCCTAGAGCCAAAGTGGCTTAGAGTAGTGAAGATGTTCACCTTGACTTATGAGGAGGTTGTGCTAAAATATAGATCATGTAGACTGTGCACATAGTTCGTGATAGGTCCGCGAACCGAAAGAGCAAAAAGTGGACAGGAGTTTCCAAACACTATATGATTTGTGATATGTACGCGGACCATGTTTTAAACATTAAGTTTTGTTTCAGTATCGCAGTCATATTTTGTGATAGGTACGCAAACTATATATATATAAAAATATAATCAAGTTCAGAAACTTTGAGTTGAACCGGTTCACTGATATTCGGCTGCGATTAATAATTTTTCTCACCCGCAAGGTTCGTGATAGGACGCGAACCTGTTGGGTACGTTTCAAACTTAACCCAGATCTACTTCTTAGTTCCAAATCTTTGAAACACTAAGGTGTAAACCATCGTATCAAGACTCAAGGAACTACCTTTCATTCCTTCTTGATAGAATGGTGGATACGAAGTTAAGGAATAATTTTTACTAACTTTTGAAGAGAGGACGATAAATATCAAGTGAATATGCTCCGGTCTTAAATCTTCAAAAGGTCATCGTCTCAACACCTAGTCTATCCAAGTCTGAGAATGATATTGTTGACTAAATCAATGATTGCGTTTTGGCAACTAAACATTGACGACTGACTTGACATACCAACACCAGTGAGTTCAACCAAGCTATGCTCTAACATAGTGTATACGGAGTCGAGTTGTTACATATAGCTCTTAAAAAATACTGTCGAAGGAATGTTTAGTTATCCCAACAAGAGAACGACTACGCAGAGACTAAGAAACCTCATAATGAGAAACTCTCCATAGAATGTGCATACAACACAGAAATCTGGCACAATGGTTGTTAGTGAAACTTTGCCTTATAAGAAGTTGGTATTCACGCTCTATACGGGAATATCATCAAATAAATGATTGGCTATACTACAACAAAGAGATTCAAGCAATATAAAAGTTTCCCACACATGTTTTTGGAATTACAAGTAAACGATCGGTAATGTGAGTTATTTTTCGCCACATGTGAGTGTTAATTTGTAGTTTCGACATCCGATATTGTATGATGTATTAGGTACAAGTGAATCTTTACGCCGAGTGAGAAAATGCGATCAACTACTATGTAGCATAAAGTATTTCACAAAAACTTGAGAAAGATTATTGATGAATATACTCCCTGTTGTGGATGAAATTACTTTTTAGGTATTTGATTTGTATGGTAGTCCTTTAAGTACTCGACATGAATCTAATGGATAGGGTTAACACAATAAATGAAAATCTCTGAAGGTCTTTAGTTATCATCAAACAAACCATATTGCGAGTATTCACTAAAACTCAATTGAGCCTTGTACGGTTTGATATATTATGGACAATTGTAGTATATCGTCTTGGTGAATACCTAAAAAACAAGGGATATGTAAACTTTAAGATTAAACGATTTACTAGATTTGATGTATACAACACAACTTGAATGTAACTCCTGAGAAGTTTTTTAAGCACAAAACTACAAAAACCACGAGTTCGAGATGTAATATCTCGGTAAAACAAGTTCTGTTGATTTAGTTATGGCTAGCGGCCCTATTATTTTTGCCAACTTTAAAGGGTTATGCATGTTTAATGGGCATGCTAACATAATTACAGTTGTGCGATCTCTTATTTAAGATTGAATGATTTACATCTCAACAAATGAGATATATCACTCTTTGTTTCTCATTACACCAAAGATGTGTAAGTGGTGCAATAGCTGAAAATATTATATATATATATATATATATATATATATATACTTGATACTAGGTTTGTAAACGTATAACGTGGTGCTACCCAGCCCCAATATTGAGACACTGGTCCGAAGAAAATTCTTTATCTTCATGGTACAATGGAGTTTAATCCTTTGCATAAAAGATCACATAATTTCTACCTCAGAGAAAAATAATCAACTGTTTAAGCTTTGATTTTCAATAGGGTTGTTGAAACAACAATATTTTCCAAGCTAGCAATCTGGCGATACATGATAGTTTTTCCTCCAATCTGGTATGGTTGTTCAGACGAAGCTAGTAGAGAATAACATATTTTTACTATCAACGATCATCAAGAAAAACGCATGGAGAAAAATCAGGCCAAGTTTCACAAGTATAGAGAAGCTGCTGAAAGCATAAAAAGATGGTTCGTGACCACCCATGCAGTATTACCATACACAATGATCGACAGAGATGGTTACTCATTAGGGGGAGTAAATGCGTGGAAGACTATGGATATTTGGCATTTCGGACAATACGCAATTGTACTCTTGTTCTTTAGTCAAGGTTTTGTCCCACTGGGTTTTTGTTGTCAAGGTTTTAATGAGGCATGCGAATCCATTGCTATCAACACTTTTTAATATTTTTCCTTCTTTATGGTTTTTCCCACTGGATTTTCCGGACAAGGTCTAACGAGGCAACATCTGCAAGGTATAACGCTTTTCAGATAATCATTTTTTCTTACATTCAGGTCTTGTCCGTTTGGTTTTCCTGACGAGTTTTTAGTGAGATAATAATCTTAAAGCAGTGCAGTGGTCTTCTGAAGAAATGTACATACATAGAGTACCATGAGAAACAACAGCCATATCGAAATACTTGGTTCATGTTTTACCTCAAGCTGTTTTCCAATTGAATTTTGTAAAAATTCACCTTAATTTGGATGGTGGTCATCCAAGGGGAAGTGATGTAAACTGATTGTGTGCGTGGCTGACCACAATATGGTCAAAATGTAGGTTAGCCAAATGAAGATAAACATTGGTTATTTCATAACACCTGCTCCCGTATGTGGCATCATATATATATATATATATATATCAAATAATCTCTAATCCTATATA
This sequence comes from Papaver nudicaule, assembly GCA_023529015.1. NCBI lineage: Eukaryota > Viridiplantae > Streptophyta > Magnoliopsida > Ranunculales > Papaveraceae > Papaver > Papaver nudicaule. Next base: position 2,176 of record JAJJMA010212612.1, on the reverse strand, counting down.
TATATTTATTGAGGAATGATCAATTGACAAGCTCTTTCCCAACAATATCTGACAATTGATTGTGTCCGTTGATCTGAGACATATATGTGGCTCATATTTTCTAGAATCTTAGCAAGATTACCTAGGTTATCCGGGCACCCGAAAACCTACTTCAGTATTCTCATTGATTTTTTGTTTGTCCAGTTAGTCTTCGTCATTTTTTTTATAGATAAAATAAAATGCATTGAAAGAAGACTAGCCGAGACTAGATACAAAGTTTTGCATGTTAAGGCTAACAGAAGAGCCCCTAGAAAGACTATCGAAAATGAAACCCGGAGGATAACCAGCCATGTAGCAGGCAGTTCTTGTATTGAAGTGGGAGATCAATTAAAGCACTGCCTGATTGGCTGATTTTGAAACAAAGTTAAAAGTAAGATTTTTACTGCCAATATTACATAAATAACTACTTTTGAAATCTTCCCAACTGGTTTCAGCCTGCCAGTTGAGGTTGCTTTTTTCTCCTTTCATAAGATTGATGATACGTCTTCAATACGTCTGCAATTTGAGTCTTCGTCATCTTCGAGGTGTTAACTTTCGGATATTAATTTCCGGTGTGTCAAGATTTTTCTCCCAACAACTCCTATCATTTTTACATCTAAATCCTCCTTGCATATTAATTGATGAACAAATACAAAGAAGACGAATGAATTTTAGAAAGGTTTATTAATTTTGATTTACATAAAGACCATAAAAATCTAAAACTGGTGTTTGATCTATATCGAAAACTCGAGCAAAAGGTGGTGAAGCTCCAATGGAAGTCTTGTTAAATCTCTTGTTAGAGTCCTCATTAAAGCATATCCGCTACCCATTGTATAAAAAATAACAAGACCTGGTTGTGGAATTTGATCAGACATGTTCTGGCCATGGTCCATCACTCCATATATATAGTCTAGAAGGATCAAGTGTACAAAAATTTAGTGATGACTGTAAGATCACCTTGCAAGTTTATTTTAATTTTAAGGCTTGAATTTGTGATAGTTTTCTAGAGGAATACATTTCTGAAGATATATGTTGGTTTCAAAAGCTAAATGATATTTTTCTTTCCCAAAAACCCATTAGCCAAAGTAAAATCCATGTAGGTATCACGTCGCTCCACATTATTCAGCAGATTGATTAAATGTTCACCATTAGTTTTGCACACTCGAACGGTCACGATCACTTGTTAGATCTTGTTCTTCCTCATTTTTTGTGAAAAGTTGTGAGTTGATTGCAGCGAAGTAGTAATAAACTGATTGATATTCCAATTCTTTTTCTCTATTTCTTTATGTCCATTTGCTCTAAATATTTGAGCGTTTTAAACGAGTTGATAAAAACATCTCACCATGGTTCTAGACGAATCACCCCGAAAAAACATGACAAAAACCGTATAGCCACATAAATCAGTGGGCCCAGTCCAAAACTAGCGGAAGTCTGGGTTGCACGGACTCGGACGCGGACACAACATGACACGAATGCGGACACGAGCGAGGTCTCAAAATTGTAGAACGCGGACACGTTTATATACTTAGTAAATATATAATTTAACTATACTAATATATGAAATTGATGCTAGGAGAAATGGTATAACATGTTGAAATATACAACCTACACTCAAAAGCGTGAATGGCTCAATGGTTAAGCTTCTTAGGTGGGATTATGATTTTGAGAGTTCGAATCTCAAAGGAGAACATAGTAAATTATCACTTTAAAGTAGAGAGTTGACCGAGTTGACTGAGTTGACCGCGTCGTATGCGTGTCGTATCCGCGTCCGTGTCCGACACGAGTCCGACGTGAACTCGGGCCCAAAATTAGCGCGTCTGTGCAACCCAGGCGGAAGCCACCGACCACTATTTTGTGTGCCTTGCGGTTCTGGCCATGTATTTTGAGCGGTTCATGAATCCTTCGAGAGTTCGAAGGGTCCCATATCATGAGAAACCCAAGATCTAACGATAAGACTGACAGACAGAATAGTTGATGGACTTCGATACACTGAATCGAAACACCTTATTGGACGACCGAAGGGAGTCCTCTATGGGATGACTAAGTGTATGATTTGTCCTTCACAAAGTTTGTCCATGAAAAAAAAAATTGGATGACAATTTCACGATTTTCAGATTCAAATCGAGATATTCAACAAAATTGATCAAATAAATCGTTC
>JAJJMA010212609.1:1475-12043 GCA_023529015.1 Papaver nudicaule | reverse complement strand
TCGTTTATTTACGAAAATGTCTAAGGAAAAATAAAAAATAAAGAGGGATATTTTTATCATTTTTTCATCGTTGAACTAAAATTCATAGACCTCATGAAATCTCAATCTTTTTATCAAATTGCACAATTGTGTTACTCTAAATTTGACACAGTCACCATATATAGGATCTTCCCTCGCTTCGCTCGGTCGGCCCAATTAACATGGAGTAGTAATGTGATGGGGGATCTGTCTTGAATCGAGTAATATTTTGGAATTAAATATCCCTGTTCCCAAGTCAAGGAATTCCACAACTCCCATATGTTGAAGAAGATTACAACGCCATTACGAAGAGAAAAACGACGATTTGGGATGGATGTCGGATTATCCAAAATCTATTATTAAAAAAAATAAAAAAATCTATGAATTATAAAGCTTCAAAGTGAATGAAAGAAGGAAGAAGAAGGTAAATTGTATAAGCCGACCAGGGATAATAACGTCCCATATTTTTATGACGTGTTAATGCCAAAGAAAACAAGTTGGACTTTTTACCGTTTTCTACGACTTGCCGGCTTGAGTTCCCGTCCAGTACATCCAATTCTTGGTAGAGAAACTACCGATTGTTAGGGAATCGATAGCTCGATATTTTTCTACCTACTGTTGTTATGATCTCCATACTAAATTTACAGATTGAGAGTCATAATTGACAACTTGGTTATGATAATATTCCTCTTACACGAAAAACATAAAAAACAAGTAAATTGATAGGGTGAAAGACACTTTTCCTAGAGGGTAAGCTAACTTAGTCTAGGTTATTTGACTTCGGGTCAATATTGTGTGTAATTGATAATAAAGTTTTCCCCATATCAAAAAAAATATTTTAGGAATTTAAATTCCCATTTCACCCATAAATCATGTTCAGTATACTTCGAGTACATAACACATCAAATATGTTCGTAATAAATTAAAGTTTATTGATTAAAAGAAAAAATTATCAAAAATTAACAATTGATTGGAAGAAAAATTTAACAAAAACAAATAAGTTTGAACTGCACTCTGCATACAAACTTCAGCTAAAAAAAAAGAGTCTGCCAAGCAAATCTCCTCCAAATAGCTTTGTATACAGTCCTTAGTTTCTCCCTATTATCTCTGCAGTCGCACACCACAGATCATCCGACATAAACAACAAAGGCCCCTCAAAAGATAACACAAACATAAACATTTATGTAAGAAACATTTTAATTAAGAACTAAGCATACAAGTGTAAATGATATATATCTGCAGTTACATGTGTAAAACGATGCATTCTCATCTAGATTTCTAAGGTTACCGTACGTTAGTAATATATAGTTCCACTAATAAGGGTAAATGAATTCATGTGGGCTCAACAACATCTTCAGAACCAGCTAACAACTCAACACCATACAAAACCATATTAGTTGGATGGAAGGTACCCGAAGGTAATTGGATCAAAATTAATGCAGATGGAGCAACAAAGGGCACCCAAGGACCGTCAGGTGCTGGGATTATTTGCAGAGACCGCAAGGGTGATACAATCATGGCAATGGCAACTGCACTGGGAATTACAACAGCTGTCGTAGCTGAAACATGGGCCTTCTTACATGCCACTAGAACATCAAGAGCAAGAGGATGGAATCAGGTATGTTTCGAAGCGGATTCTCTCACAGTAATTCAACTCATTACAGATTACAACAGCAAACCATCTTGGCAGATCGGAAACATGATCACAGAGATCAGAGCAAACTTGCAAGATATACAACAAATGAAGATCCAACATATATATAGAGAAGCAAACCAAGCTGCTGATGGGCTGGCTGATCATGCAGTGCAAAAACAATTACAACTTGGAGGAATGGGTTTTACTTACATTTGGGAATACTGTTGTCCTTCCTTTTTGAACACAATTGTAAACGATGATTCTAGAGGTCGACATACTCTCGTATTGTAACAGCTTAAGTTTTATAATCTACGTAACCTTCAAAAAAAAAATAAGGGTACAATGATGCTTTCTCCTTTGGATTTCTAAGGTACTGTAAGTGATATAAATCACTTATATGGTCTAATTGTTTATCTAAAACAGATCTCTTCAAATCTAGAGACAAATATTAGCTCCTACAAGGAAGTTATGCAATTCACTGGCGGGCAAGCAAAAACTGGCTAATTTAGTGATCTATGTTTTCCTCCAAATTCTTGTTAGTAATAGTTATCCAACTCATGAACAGTGCAGTAACATGTATACTTGAAAAGGGTTTTTCACTGCACAATTAGACTTGAGAAAGAAATCATTACCATTTCTACAATATCAAAATATGTACTGACCTGACACTTGCATATGATAACGTTATTCTTCGATGCTTTCCTCCAAGTTTATAGTTCACATCCTTTCATTTCTATTTTCGCCCTTTGCCATTTTAGTGAGCGCTTTATAAACCGCAATTATTTTATTGTATAGATCTGTACCATTCCCGTCCGTAGTAAGGCTTTCTCTGCAAAATCATATGATGGATATGGAGGCATTGGCGCATTGTTTTCCATTTCCAGACTAACAAAATGCTGTCTATCAACGAAACCGCAACAATTGGTAATGGTCGTCTTCTTCCATTTTAGTACCGCGATCAGTTTAATAATCTAAGTTTTTGGATGTTAGGGTTTGTTAATACGTATTTAATACTGATAAAAGATTAGGGTTAAGCATAGGGTCGTGGATTTTTTCTTTGATGTCTACGGTTAGTGTAGGAAGTTTAAAGGGTGATTGAGTAAATCAAACACCAAAAAGAAAATTTTAATAAGGGGAAAGCTTATTTTAAATCCACCCAATATTGACCCGAAGTCAAATAGCCTGGACCGAAGTCAGCTTTCCCTCTAGTAAAGTGGCTTTCCCCCTATCAAAATTCAAAAACAATCGGCATCTAACAACTAAATCAATGATGATTGGTTTATGTGCCCCTTATCATGGGACATAATGGATGAAAATAAATTTATGTGTCGTTTTTGGGATTGCAGACTTTTATTCGGGACTTCCACCAAAACTATGCAAACTGTATTTTAAGGGGTGACTAAATTATCAAACAAAAAAACTTTTTATTTCATACCCACATTCCATATATATACTTCATCTTCTTCATTGCAATTTTTATCACCACCACCTCTATTACTATCCACCGCCGCCACCACCACTGCCACCACCACCACCGCCACCGCCACCACCACTAATAATCTCAATTTTCTCTCTTTTTTACGCCCCAATTTCTTTTTTTACACCCCAAATTCTTTTTTTACGGTTTGGTTTGCCTATTTACGCTTCCGTTTTTTGTGAGCAAACTCCACTTTTTTTACGCCCCAAATTATTTTTTTACGTCCTAAAATTGTTTTTTACGCCCCAATTTTGGATATGGGGTTTTGTATTTTTGCATGGATATTGTTTTCTAAGCCAGTCCCAAAGAAAACCTGCAGTCCCAAACACAACACATATAAATTTGCATGAATTGGATTCTACTAGGCTTTAACTGGTTATGTTAGCCCAACTAAGGGTGTCAACAGATGCATTCGGATGTGAATAATGCAGTATTCGTATTCGTATCCAAAACAAAAAATATGAATACGAATCGAATTCAAATACGAACCGAATTTCGAATAATATCCGATTTAAAATCAAACGAAAAAAAAACAAGAATTATTTAAAATTTTCCTTATAAGTTAATACAAAATAATAAATAAAATTAAAATAAAGGTATTTATAAATATTTTGATAAAATACTATTTAAATATCTGAAATCTAAAGGAAAGAAAAATAAAAATATATGAATATAAATTTTTGTAAGTAGTAAATATATACACTAATGTATAAAAATACGGATGCAAATAATTTCGGATACGAATAATGCAGTATCCTAATTCGCATCCGATTAATTACGTTTCGGATAATATTGATAATTCGAATGCGAATTCAAACGGATTTCGAAGATTTTGGACATCCATTGACACCCTTAAGCCCAACCAACATTACGGCCCACACAGCATTGTATTATCTCTTGATTCTCTTCACGAGCTGAGCTGATGCATTCATGAGATTTCTTCCTTTACACTACGAGCGGAGCGGTCATCTCCATTAATCAATACGTCCTGATGTCAGACCATTTGGAACATCTCGGCCTACATCTGTCACTCTTGTTTCGTCCGCTGATGGTTCAGCCTTAGCTAACATTGGTTTCACTGTATACTTAACGAACATATGTTGTTTGAGGAAATGCGCTAATGAACTTGTGTTGTGTGTAGTAGACTATGTTGGCTGGCTGTTATTAAAATGCAAGTCATGGTTGTTAAAGTCTGATGTTGTACTGGATTAGGTTTTTTTTGTTGTCAACGTTAATGGTTCCTCCTTTGTAGGACTCAAGTTTGTATAGTTGGGTTTAGCCGGTTGGGTCAGGCGGGAAGGGGTCTGGGTCCGGTTAGCAGGGGAAAACCCGACGACCTTCCTAATACTACTAGTATTTATTACCGTCTTTGATTTTCCTGGACTTCAATTCAACTAACTGATCTTGATAGCTCCGAGGTTGAAATTAACCAGAAACTAAGGAATTCATACGAAGCCCTAGCGACCGATGGCGGCGGAATCATCATCCCCTTCTGCTATTCTTCAATTTGAAGCATTCCAAAGTTCAATTGATGAGGGGTTTTGGACAAGATTATCTTCTCTGAAGCTGGATACACTAGGGATCGATCAATCACCCATCCCGATCACTGGTACAAATTTATCTCTTTATTTTCTGTCTGTTAAATTTCATGAAATCTCTGCTTGGTGTTGCAATTTATGAATCGATCGTTAGTTGTGTTCTTAGGAAAGTGAAATTTAGGTAAAAGTAAAATCCAATTGCATTAAAGTTTAAATAGATGTAACTAAGGGTTGGAATTCAATTGTTTATCTGTAAGGTGTTTGTTGATTTTTTTTTTTTTGCAGGTTTTTATGCACCTTATTCACATCCTGGAGTCTCGATTCCTTTAAAACTTCTTGGTGAATCGTTGCCACCTGAAGCTGGCGAAGAAACTCCAGTGAGTCCTAGAGATAGGAACAAATGTCTTGTACCTGGAACACTTTATAACACTAATACTTATGAGAACTATAAGGCCACTATTACAAAGGGCTTGCTTCAGGTGGAAGCAAACAAGGTACAGCTTTCTGCTTTTTGTATATTGGGGCTTTCGAATTCCTACAGCACTTTGAGCAAGTAGTTCAGTTCCTGAATCTTAAGTAGGTTATTCAACTCATTGGTGTAGATCTGGGAAGACATTAATTCAGGGAAAGCAGAGGATGATTGTAGAGTGCTTTCAAGATTTTTTCTGATAACATTTGCTGATCTAAAGAATTGGAAGTTCCATTACGTGTTCGCCTTTCCTGCTTTGAAGCTTGACCCTCCAGCTACTTTGATCAGCTTAAGACCAGCTGCTAAGTGTTTCACTCTTCAAGAGGTGCTTATATACATACTATAAAAGAAGTCTCTTTTAGTTCAGTTGTGCTGCAGATATGTTTCTTTCTAAACATCAATGTTTTTTGTATCACTGTCAGGCAGAATCCCTAGAGGCAGCTTGCAATCAATGGCGCAAGTCTGCAGGTTCGTTTCCTGAATGTACTTTTTACCCTTCAGGGCGCCGACTTAATTATGAATAAAAGGTGTTCCTGCCTAATCATCAATATCAATTGCAGATGTTCCATTTTTCATAGTCAGCATCGCATCAGATTCGAATGTTGCTATTCGACCTCTTAGAGACTTTGCAGTTTGCCAAGGTGATGGTCAAAAGGTTTGCCTCTTTACCTGAATACCTTTTGTAGTCTTTCAATTCTTACATCTCCTCATGTCTTTATCTTATCTGTTCGTTTATACTCCAGCTCCTATTTGGTTTCTATGATCCATGTTGTCTTGACGACCACCCTGGTTGGCCTCTTCGCAACTTCCTTGCTCTAATTTGTGCCAGATGGAATATGGAGAAGGTTCGCTTTCTATGCTACAGGGAGAAACATGGATTTGCAGATCTCGAGTTGTCCCTTGTTGGGGAAGCCTTGATTTCAGCACCACAAGGTAGAGCATCTGAAATTGGGTAAACACTATTTTGATTTTGTTTTCGTATTTCAAATACTCTTATGTAACAGAATAATAATGTCTAGGCAGGAAAGATCCCCATTACGTGCCTAATGCAGTAGGATGGGAATTAATTAAAGTTGGAGATGAAATGAAGTTCGTATATAGGTGTATTAAACTTGCTCAATCAATGGATCCAACCCGGTATGTTCTGCTTAAAAATAATTACCGCACTTCCGTTTAATTATTTTTGAGACTTAACTAAAATCATGTGCAGGTTAGCTGAATCTGCAGCAGATTTGAATTTAAAACTCATGAGATGGCGTGCTTTGCCATCCTTGAACCTCAACAGCTTGTCTACCATCAAGTGTCTTCTTATAGGAGCAGGGACACTTGGGTGTCAGGTTGCACGCATGCTTATGGTGAGTAATAAATAATTTACAAGGCGTGATTCAGGTTTCCACTTATACCACTAAGAGTTCAATCACTTTGCAGGCTTGGGGTGTACGCAATATTACGTTGCTCGACAGTGGCCGAGTTGCAATGTCCAATCCGTTAAGGCAGTCTCTCTATACCCTTGATGATTGTCTGAAAGGCGGGAAGAACAAATCAGAGGCGGCAGTGGAAAGTCTCAAGCGAATATTTCCATCTGTGGTAACTTTGTTGCCCTTTCTGAATTTTTGGACCACTGTCCCCAAGTTTATTCGGATTTCTAACTCATCGTATCTTTATACTTCACAGAAAGCTAAGAGCGTTGTAATGGCCATACCGATGCCAGGTCATTCTGTTCCAGACGACGATGTAAATCGTGTTCTTCAAGATTGCAGAGATCTTCAAGATTTGGTTGCTTCTCATGATGTAGTTTTTCTGTTGACTGATACAAGGGAAAGTCGATGGCTTCCAACACTTTTATGTGCCGATTCCAATAAGGTTGATCTCGTCTTGTTATATTTGTTTAGATATATATTGTTTTGTGCGAAAAATGATGACCGTGGGAGGTGAAAGTCGCACTGCAAAGTAATGTACATATTTAAACTCCATCTTGTGCTTACACGACAAGTTACTCTACTCTGCAGATAGCTATTACTGCGGGATTGGGGTTTGATAGTTATGTAGTTATGCGTCATGGAGCTGGGCCTTTAACTTGTTCCTCTGACGGGAACAGTGAGGCAGAGGACATATTATCTACTCAAATCGACAACTTATCCACAGAGCATGTAGATGGAAGGCTGCGGTTGGGTTGTTACTTCTGCAATGACGTTGTTGCTCCTATCGATGTAACTTTCTTCATACAAATTTCTCATATCCTGTTTTTTACTTCAGTGGTAATTATTCTTACAAATATGTTTTTTGGTTGTGTCCAGTCAACTGCAAACCGTACTTTGGACCAGCAATGCACTGTTACACGTCCAGGGCTTGCTCCCATTGCCTCAGCTATCGCGGTTGAATTGTTGGTTGGAATTTTGCATCATCCTGATCGGTAAAGCCGAAGACATTATTTGCAGAAAATCACTGACTAGTTTCATTTCATGATCTAGGGTCCACATTCAGCCCTTAATATTTGGTACTTTGCTGTCTTTACAGGATCCTTGCCCCTGGTGAGAATGCCACCGCTGGGAGTGCGAGTAGTGAGCAACCTCTTGGTATTTTACCACATCAAATCCGAGGTTCACTTTCTCAGTTCAACCAGATGACACTCGTAGGTCACTCGTCAAACTATTGTACAGCTTGTTCCAGCACTGTAAGCCCCTCTACTGAATACTTTCTTTTCAAGTTGACACTAGTTGCCCTTTGGTTCTAATTTTTGTTCCAGCATCTAAGATCTTTTCTTCAATCCGTATATAGAACTGTGTTAATCTGCTAGTAGATTCAGCTGAACTCAATCCTGGAATTGGAACCAAATTATTCTGGTCCGGCTAACTATGTTAACCGATAATGGAATGCTGAGACAAACTTACAGACCATTTTATGAATCTGTGAATTCAGAACCAAGTAGGAACTAGCCCATTAAAACTGCTATCATACATAACCACGTGATTGCAAACATGCCTCCTTATGTGTTCGTTTATATAAAGTTGCTGTTTCATGAAACTATGCCTTGAATGTTTAATAGTTCATCAGTACAGTATGATTTCTGGTCCTCTAAAAATCTCCTCTAAAAATCTTAGTCTTATTGACAATTTTTTTTCTTCCAGGTTGTATCAGAATACAGGAGAAGAGGCATGGCCTTTGTCCTCGACGCAATTAACAAGCCAACCTATTTAGAGGATTTAACTGGCCTGACAGAGTTAATGAAGTCAATGAATACATTAGATGTTGATTGGGATGATGAGCCTGACGAGAATGCTGGTGATATGCTATGATCTGATAATGCACACTGATTTTCACTTTCTTATACTGACTCTTACTATTTGTTGCACTAAAATCAACTGTGGTTGCAACAATTCAAAGGTTAGAAATTCCGTCTCTTAGTTTCATCATAGTTGTGTAAATGCTAGCCTTGATAACCAAAGTTATGTACCACAAAGGCACAAAAGAGTAGTTCTTCTGCACTGGTTGATATAACTTAACCATTTAACAGTTTTAATGATAATTGAATTCCTTTCTCCGTTAATACAAGTCTGTGATTATCCTTACACCTGTGGTCTGTTTATGCATTAGTAAACACTGGAGATTATCCTAAACCTTTTGGATACGTATGGGCCCAAGAGTGGGCACATGCTGGGCCTGGTGTGTTGGGCTCACTTGTGTGATTCCAAACGTGCAGTGCCAAAATCAGCGCATAACATTAATGTTCTTACGTGAGAGTAACAGTGGTCTAGTTGTTGGAAACATATGCTACAAAGGTCGTACAACCAAGATAGGGAAAAAAAAACGGAAAGCCCCGGCCACGGCCACTGGGCCTGACTGACTGTTATAACGCTTTCTGACGGGTCACGACCACTGAACGTTACGGGCGTGTGAGCATGTTGTAGGCAAAAATGGCGTTGTATGGGACCAAATCACAACGCCACTGTGCGTCTCATTTCATGAGGATAAAGGCAAACGGCAGACAACCATGCCAGGTTAAATGAAACATCAAAATTATGTTTAATTGCAACATAATTGCAACTGCCAAACAGTATGAAGTTGGCCATGAACAAAACTATTGTCTCAAAATATTCATTTAAACAGCTGTTGCTAATTGGTTAATTTTATTAATGCTCCTCAAATAACTCATGTTTTATCAATGAGGTATTAATTGTTCCGTGGTTATAACATTCAAACTCATAGAGTACACTACATAGTATACTATATATGGTTACACCATTCAGCTAATACAGTCACTTGTTCAGCTGCATCACCGACTGTTCGGAAATCTACCGAATCAGCATGTAACAAGAGTTCATTCAGACTAATGAAAAAAAGATTAACCAAGATTTGCATCATTGGAAAAATTTATGGTTAAATTTTAACAATCCCAAAAATATGAAGCTGTTGAAGCTGAATTGAATCATCCACTTCTTTGCAATAGATTGTAAATGTAATGTAACGGAAAGAAAACATATCAACTGCTAAACGAAAACTAATGTAAACAAGACATAATAGACAATCTGCAGTACTAGTAGTAGTATCATCCGAAGGCACGTACCGACCTTTTCTTCTTAGGAAATCCAGTCAGGTAGTGCAATACTCGGTCACTTCTTTCACTATGATTATCAGCAGCATATGCAACATAAACTTCTTTTACTTCTGAAACTTTCCTTGTTAGGCAGATTTCTTTTGCATTATCATCAGCACTGGCATGTGCACCACTACAATCCATAAGTTCGTCAGAGGGTTCTCTCACACCATTGTTTTTCTTCCTTGACCTAAATTGTTCCATGAAATCCAAAACCGGGTCACGGAACTTTCTTTTCTTTTCACTGCTCGGTGTTTTCAAGTTGTTAAGTTCATTGACGCTGGGAAGAACCATACTCTGCTCCATAAAATTCCAGTAATTCAAGGGTTTTACATCCATTGCCTGCCAGGAACATAAATATTCAAGTATAACGATCCAAATTTTTTGAAAGAGAACAAAAAAACATGGGTTTTTTAAATAACAACTAGAGATTAAGCGATTAAAACCAGAAATCAGTAATTACAAAGAGTTTGAATATGGATTTGGAGTACATAACATGATTATCAACTAGAAGTTAAACAAGAAATATCATAAGAAGAAGAAAAAACATACCTTTACAATGTCGCACTTTGGTTCTAATTCTTTTTGTTCTTGTTATCTTTTTCTTGAGAAAGAATTTTGAAGACGAGCTAGGGTTTATCTTTATAAGGCTACAAGAGATCTGCTCCCACAGTGGGTTGATTGGTGATTAACGACTCATACGTATTTTATGACAGACTGAATCGTGAAATATTTTAAAGCTTGGATAAAATTAGATCTTAATTAGATGGCCTATTTCAAAAGAATATTGGATGATGGGCTTGGGCTTCAAGGATGTTGCTTTTAGTACTCAAAGG
>JAJJMA010212607.1:0-14871 GCA_023529015.1 Papaver nudicaule | reverse complement strand
AATGGGTTTCTTTATTGGAATTTAAGATATGGGAAAACTATGGTTTTTGATTTGGCTGATGAAGTTGTGGTAGGATACTCTGAATTTCGTTGTAGTTCTCTTTGGATTGGGGTTTTGGGAGGTTATTTATGTGGCAGAGATGGCAAAAGTTTTGGTATATGGTTATTGAAGAAAAAAGAAGATGAGTCATTCAGATGGAGTAAAGAGTCCAGTTTAATCAAATATAATACTCCACTTGCTCTTACAAGTAGTGGTGCAGTTTTATGTTACTCAGATACCGAGCTCCATCTTTATGACCTGAAATCTTCTTCGTCCAAAATGATTAAGGATTTCGGTAGAAGAATTTATGAAGCAGTTCCTCATATGAACACTTTTGTTTCATTGAAAGCGTTTGGAGAAGAAAACACTGGAATTTGGTGAAAGTGCAATAGAGGAAGCAAAAGGCATGGCTTGGTAGATGAAGCAGCAGTAGAAAGAAAGACATCTGGAGCAGGACAGCATACTATCTGGTAATTATTTCTCATTAATATATTGGAGTCATATACATATATGTAAACATATTGAATATTTCAGCTTAGATTTACATACTTGATCACCATTATTTGCAGTTTAATGTTAGTGTGTTACCTTGGTTTAGCCTATTCTACATCTCTTTCTTTCATTATTTTCTTGGATTAAATTTCAATGTGATATATATTCTTGTAGCTAATTTTCTGATGATTTGTTATTCGGTACATGAGTATAATAACCAAAGTCTTGAATTTCATTTAACAGAACGTTCACATGTTCTGCTTGGCACATTTGCTTGTGGATGTATTGTGAACAGCCAGAGTTAGCTCTTGCTATTAAGTATTGAATCTGTGGAAAAAATTATTAGTTGTAAATTCTCTCAGGTGAACTAAACGTCACACTATCGACAAGCCAGACGTTGCAGGACAAAAAAGCTCTGGACCGATGTTCTGCAGCTGCCATTGTGTTAGATGCTGAAGTCATAATAATTAGTGTTGGTGTTGTCATAAATTGTCTATTTCAGAATTTACTTTGGCATTTTGCTGCAATTGTTGTGTCTTGGCTTGCGCAGCCTGTCCCCTCCCCTTCCCCCTTAAACTCCAGGCTTGAAACTGATTCCTCGTGGAACGCTAACCGTGTATGAAAACTGAAGTGAGTGATTCACCACTCTTTGGTATGGGACGTATGTCTGCCAATGTACAAACTAATCGAGTTTTTATAGGCTTCAACTACACAACTTTTCTTTACAAATTGACAAGTACTTTGTTGTCGTAGTATTAGACCCCTAAATGTACCAGGATAACTTTTCCAATGCTGGACCTGTAAAACTAGTAACATTATCATGTCTAAAGGACTTCTGCCGGCCAAAATGTAGTGCCTCTTCAAAGACACCACCTTAAAGAGTGTGAAGAGTAAGAATCTGTAAAATGGACATGTTTCAAAGGAAAAATCTTATATTCTTTACACGACAAAATTACGAATATCTATTTTGGGTAAGTTTTATACAGTTACCTTTTTGGACCCGTATAATTTATCTACAAATTTGAGGTTTCTTTAGAGTCCAAGCTTTAGGGCTTTATATGAATATATAAGGGTTCCGATGATTGTCTGTCATTGAAACTCAGTTGATCAAATTATTATTGAAGTTTAAACGAAGGAGAAATAATGCGGAGAATTCCAGAGGAGATTTACTTTGAAATCCTTTTGAATGTACCAGAAAAATCTCTATTAGCTTGCAAGTGTGTGTGCAAGGCAAGGCGTTCTATAATATCCAGTACTGATTTTGTTAAGATGCATCTTAAACTTACTAGGATAAGAAACAAACGTAATCTGTTGCTTGTAGGGCTTGACAAGGGAAGAGATAACCTACTCTACAGCATTGGCCATGATTCATTAGAGGTGTTTTTGTCTGACCAGATGGATGAATTTGTTGATTATGCAGTGGAAATTGATTATCCATTCAAATCGGATGGTTATTTTGAACTCATGGGTTGTTGCGATGGTCTGGTTTGCCTATGGTTCATGGAAAGGCAGTTATTTTGTGTTTGGAATCCAGCCACAAGGGAGTACAAGGAAGTACCAAATTCGAATATACTATATGTTGCTGTGGTTGGATTTGGTTATGATTACAAGAGTCATGATTACAAGTTACTAGCTGGCTTTGAGAGTTCATTCGAAGTCTATTCTTTAAGAACTGATTCATGGAAAACCATTGAAACCGTAAACTATGAGTTTGATTATTATAGGATACCATCTGGAGTGCTTGTTAATGGAGATTTTCATTGGTTAGTCGAAAGGAAATATTCTTCGGATAATGTTGCCGTTTCCTTTGATATCAACAACGACGTATTTAAAGAAGTTGTACTACCAGAAGAAGCTTGGAGGAATGTTCTTGAACTACCAAAAGAAGTTTGGGAGCATAACCTTGTGTTACATAATTTGGCGGTACTGGGAGGGTGCCTTTGTTCAACTTCTTCGGATTATATCTCTGGTGTTCTAGAATTATGGGTGATGCAGAATTATGGTGTTTTAGAATCATGGGCCAAACTTTATAGGGACTGTGAAGGATGGAAATTTAAAAAGTGACGGTTTTTTTAGGCATACGTGGTCTTTTAAAAGTGGTGATATTTTATTTGCGGGTGCTTCTTCCGGTCTATATTACCCAAAAAATGACACGATAATTAGGAAGCACGACATTTCTAGTTTACCAACGTTGTACCAAGATGAGTGTTGCTTTGAAAGCTTAGTTTCCCTCAAATCTGGTACTTATGTAGTAAAAGAAGAACAAATAGAGGAATCAGGGCTTGTGCACCACATTTCTTCTTTATCAAGTTTCTGCTTCATGGGATAAGACTGTCAAGGTTTGGAATTTGACTGACTGTACGTTGAGAAATACTTTAGCTGGACATGGTGGGTATGTGAACACTGTTGCTGTTTCACCTGATGGTTCATTATGCGCTAGTGGTGGTAAAGATGGTGTTGCATTGTTTTGGGATTTGGCTGAGGGTAAGAAATTGTCTTCACTTGATTTAGCTGGTGGTATTATCCATGGTTTGTGTTTTAGTCCAAATAGATACTGGCTTTTAATAATGTACCCAAGTACATGTGCATATCATCGAGTCAAGTAGGGTTGTAACCAAGTCATATATTGTTGTAACTGTGTCAATTCTGTTTCCTTTGTTATAGCTAGATAAGTCTTATGTACTTAGTCTTCCTAGTCTTTCGAGTCTATCGTTTCTTCTTTCTTATCCTTGTATCAAACCCTAATTGTAGCTATATAAATACCAATCAATACAACTCATCTCTACACGGTTGTGAGAGAAACAAAACAACTTATCTAACATTGTTTTATGGTATCAGAGCTAGGTTATTTTCTAAGTTTTTTTTCTCTACACTACAATGGGTTCAACTGTTGAGATTTCTGGTGAGACTGGCGAGAAAATCCCTCCACAAAACCCCCACCAAAACCCTTCTAGCAGTGAAAACAACAAAGATTCAAGCTTATCTCTCTGCAGCCCGTACTACGTTCATCCTGCAGATAATCCAACTTCTGTTTTGTTTACGCCAGCCCTTACCCCTGATAACTACTGCACATGGGTAATAGGTATGAGAAAAGCACTCAGTGCTAAGGCCAAAACAGGCTATATTAATGGCTTCATTCAAAGGCCAACTGATCCTTCAAATCTTGTACTCTGGCAAGATGTGACGATCTCGTAGGCAGCTGGATCTCCAACTCAGTGGAACCACAGATTCAAAAGAGTATCATGTATTTTGACTCTGCCAGATATATGTGGGTAGACCTCAAAAATCGATTTGCTACATCTAATGCTCCTAAGTTGTATGCTTTGAAACAGGCAATAGCTAATCTTAAGCAGGAAAATCAAAGTGTTGTTGTGTATTTCACCCATCTCAAATCATTATGGGATGAACTTGATTCCTTCAGGCCACATGAGCCATGCATCTGCAAGGAAGGAAAGAGCTACATCGACCGTCATGGCCAGGACAGAGCGATGGAATTTCTTCAGGGCTTACATGACAGATTTGCATCCTTAAGGAGCCAGTTGTTGCTCACAGATCCAATGTCGACTGCTGCAAAACTCTACAACCTTGTTCGTCAAGAGGAAGAGCAGCAAGGAATCAACTCATCAGTTGTAACTCATGTCGATTCTGCTGCACTCAATGTTGCTCGCACTGATTCAAGAAACCAAAATGGAAGCGTCAAAGGGATTTCTGTGACCATTGCAACAGACATGGTCATAATAAAGCTATTTGTTGGAAGCTGAACGGGTATCCAAAGTATTTGCCTAAGCCAAGAGGACCTGTTCCTACACATCCTACTGTTGTTGTTACTACTCCTGCTGCACCAAACATAACCCCTGAGCAGTATGCACGTCTTCTTGCTCTTCTTGATCCAGATAATAAGGACATGGAAATAGCGCACTCTGCCAACTTTGCAGGTATAGTTCTTAACTCTTCTTCTGCTATTTGGATAGTTGATAGTTGTGCTACTCATCATATTTGTTCTTCTTTATCATATTTTTCATCTTATTCTTTGACTACAAAGTCAATTGATGTTCGAATACCGGATGGAACACATACATCCGTGAGTCATATTGGGGATGTTCAATTAACACCCACTATCAAGTTACTTGATGTATTTTACATTCCAAGCTTCAAGTTTAACTTAATATCAGTAAGTCAATTGACTAGTACAGCTGATTGCTCTATTAAATTTGAACAAGAGTCTTGTACATTTCAGGACCGTCAAACCCAAAGGGAGATTGGATGGGGTAGGCGGATATCAGGCCTTTATCATTTTAGTTTTCGTCCATTTGCTTTATCATGTAATGAAAATAAGCCAGTTAATACATGGCATTATCGTCTTGGTCATCCAAGTACAGATTGTTTGAAATTTTTATCCAGTAATTTCTCTTCCATTTGTTCTGAGTTTCAACACTCATGTACTGTATGCCCAAGGGCAAAGCAAACACGTCTCAAATTCAATAAAAGTGTTTCTTATTCTTCATATCCATTCCAGTTGATACATACTGATATATGGGGACCTTTCTCCATTGCATCCAGAAGTGGTGCAAAATATTTCTTGACAATTGTGGATGATTACTCTAGATGTACCTGGGTATACTTGATGCAAAACAAATCAGAAACTCTCAAGTTTCTCAAATATTTTTTCAGTTTTGTATTAAACAGTTTGGTCATAAAATTTCCAACATCTCTTCTGGAAATAACTCATTAGTCATTCCACATTTGCAAACTGTTAGATCAGACAATGGGTCTGAATTCAAATCAAAAGAATTACAAACATGGTTTCATCAAAATGACATTTTACATCAAACAAGTTGTACATACACTCCACAACAAAACGGAGTTGTAGAAAGAAAACATCGTCACCTTTTAAATGTGGCAAGATCATTGAGATTTCAGGCTAATTTGCCTTTAAAGTTTTGGGATGAATGCATACTTACAACTGCATACTTAATCAATAAGATGCCAACTCCATTGCTATCTCATAAAACACCACATGAGATGCTTCTAAATACACAACCAGATTGCTCAAATCTGCGAGTTTTTGGTTGTCTGTGTTTTGCAAGAAACACTAAAATAGCTCATAAATTTGACCAACGTGCCAAACCTGGCATCTTTATTGGTTATCCCTATGGTCAGAAGGGTTACAAGGTTTTTGATATAGAATCTAAAATAATCTACACATCCAGAGATGTGGTGTTCCATGAAAATGTTTTTTCCCTTTCAGGATTCATTCTCACACAAACACACATCAGTTGTGTCTTCTAATATCACACCTGATGATGTTCACTATGAAACTACTGTCATTAAATACCTTGATACTGATGTGCTTTAACTGTTAATCTCTCGGGAGAAGGAAGCATGACAGCTGGTGCAATATTGTCAGCTGCGGGCAATAAGTTATGCACAATACCTTCAGGGGAACACAGTAGATACTGAATTGTTTTTCGATAAACCATGGATAGCAGTCATGATGACGAGGATGAAGAGTTTTCCTGGCAGACTGTCTCAGAGTCTTGTACTATTTCAAATTTGGCATTTCATACAAAATCGAAGATATTAGACAAGGAAGCTGCCCACATCTGTTACATTTCCACGCCTCATCATTAGTTGAGAAGCTTCTTGTCCAACTCATTAGTTGCAACAGTTTGTAACTGGAGAAATTTGCAAGAAGAAATGAGCAATTTGCAAAGAAGAAATGAAGAAGAATTCAAATATGTTTGCCATGAGATGCATAAGCATGAAAAGTAAGAGATAAATCTCATTACCCTTCATGGGCCGGCTACGCGTGATAAAAAGAAGCATTGTCCCTACAATCTTCAGTCCTATTTAATGTAGTGCCAATGAAGGTCGAGTTTTAGTACACAAAAAGGATAAACATGTGCAAAGATTCTATAGATTAGATACCAAGCTTAATGTCTTCTGCAAGGACAGACCCTTGCAAGTATCAGGATATCTTTTCCATTGCTGGGCCTGTAAACCTAGCAAGTAACATCCTGTTGCCCCCAGTTTCTGTTGCCGCTAAGAGCAACCATGGGGTAGTTGAGATGAACATGTCTGTTTTATCTAAAATCTATACCTAACTTGAAACATGTGTATCCTGTTCAGAAGAGAGTTCTTCAATTCTGGTTTCTTTCTTGCCAAAATACCATTTCCTTACTTCCTTTGTCAGACACCAATAAGAAAAATACCATTTCCTTACTTCCTTTGTCAGACACCAATAAGAAAAAAGAGCAAAACAGAGGGCAAAATAAAAAATCTTAGGAAGCCTTCTCTTTTTTATCAGAGCCAGGTTTCGATCCTGGGACCTGTGGGTTATGGGCCCACCAAGATTGCGCTGCGCCAATCTGAATTTTTGAGAGGGTACAAGTGTGACAAACTTTATAAGGAGCAGCTCCACTAGAGCTGTTCCTGAATCATACACGTCGATTTGGGACGGTAATTATAGTCAGTTGGGGTCGCAGTCATAATCGCCTAACAAGAAAATTTTGCAACAGGTCATCACTCAAAAATCCTCTTTGATTACTAGAATCATGGGGAATTTTAGTGATCTTCCAGCAGATGTAAACAGAAATGGTTAGTCAAACTGGAATAGCCATAAGACTAAGCCTAATTGTTCTTATTACAACACTACACCCAATCTAGCAGTTAGCAACTCTGTTAGGTAATGTAATGTTAGAAGAGTTTGCCATCGGATTGCAAATGAAGTGCAATCGGATTGCAACAAACAAAAAGAAGAAAAGATAAAAAGAAAAAGATATTTAGTAAAGTTAGATATTTTGTATGTGGTGTAGAAGACCTCATACGTGGACTCTTGTTGTCCATGTTTCTCTAGTGTCTAGGTTCAATGTATCCCTATGATACAAATAGAAAGAGAAAAGAAAATATTTGTAATCTATTCCAAAAAGAGAAATAGAAATTCAATGTGAGAAGAAGCCAAGTGCTTCCCACATTTTGCACATCAAAATTTATCAAACAAATCAGTCAATCCACACATCATAAAACGAACAAACTCAAATTAGCAACTGCCAAAAAAAAAATAGTAACATCAGCCACATATTGCGAAAGTAGAAACTGCTGATGTGTGGCAAGTCATTAGTTATTTTTGAACCCAACAAATACACCCCAGTTATCCCGCCAGGATTTTGTAGCCCCAAATCTCACACTTTGGCGGGATAACTTACTCCATTCCCGCCTTTTTGGACTATTTCACTCCCTCCTTTTCACTCTCTCTTTTTCTTTTCCGCCAAAACCTTTTCCCTCTCTCAAAACCCTAACTTAGTGATTCTATTTTTTCAATTTCTCCATCAATAAAAAAGAACCAAATATGGGCAAGAACAACATAGAGGAGAATACGTTGGCATTTATAGATTCTTACGGAATCAAAAAAGAAGCACGTGATATCGAAGATGACGGTATAATCTCCATCAATCTTGTCTTTCTTATAATGATTCTAGTTTCTTTTATAGTTCATTTATTTGTTTATCAATCTTTGGAATATTTTAGAGCTTACTTTCCTTGAAGCTATTCGCGTTACTTCTATTGTTCCTGAAAATGGACATGTGCCAACCAGGTATAATTTTGATATATCCCTAAAATTTCAATTTGAACTTATATTTATGTGACCATTTTTCTGATTAATTTGTGTGCAAAAAAAAAATTGAAGTAAAATGTTCGAGGCGATTTTCAACATTCTGAGAAATGGAACAACTATTGAACTTATTATGAAAAGCTTCAAGTTATTAATCGAATTGGACAAGGTAATTTGGTTGTTTTTTTTTACCGCTGGTAAGTAAGTTATTGATTTAAATGAATTTAAGTTAACTCACGCATTGGTATCATCACCCAGTGACTTTACCACTGTACTACAGTGGCATCGGCATCTCTAAATAAGTTTATGATTTTGATTTGTTGTATGGTCTTTGTGTGTGATATTTTTCCACTTAATGTAGCGATATCCACGTGTGTACGTATCCAACTCCGAGCTGGTTGTAGATAAAGAGGTAAATCTGTTGCCCTTTATGTTTCAGGTGGTTCATGTATTGCTGCATATCTG
This sequence comes from Papaver nudicaule, assembly GCA_023529015.1. Lineage (NCBI taxonomy): Eukaryota > Viridiplantae > Streptophyta > Magnoliopsida > Ranunculales > Papaveraceae > Papaver > Papaver nudicaule. Next base: position 6,263 of record JAJJMA010212607.1, on the reverse strand, counting down.
AGGCTTGATACTAATTGAACTTTCTTTTATTTATGTATAGGCGTGGTCACCATTCTCCTTTGGTTTAGAGGGTGCGTATAGTGATAAGAATTCAACTAAGGGAGACTTGGACGAGCCACTTAACCCAAATGTAAGTTTTACTCATGGTTCGTCGTGCATTTAATTTTGGTCTAAGTGTAGGGGTGTTAGTGTTTGGTGACCAGTTAAACATGGTCAAGTAGATAGTATTGCAAATAAGTCAATAGATATAAAGAAAGTGATACAAGAAAGCCATGGTAGACGGTAGCTACAACAGAGAATCTATAGATACAAGTAGAAAACATTATCTTCTAGTGTTGTTAAACGAAGGAATTGGAGTATATTAGGCTTTATGCTTCGGCTGAGTTTATTTGATTTGGATGTTGCTATTTGCAGGAATTTTATCTTCTTACGCAAAGGATCGCACAAGCTGCTGATACAGGTTCTAAGCTGTCAGGGATCAAGGTTAGAGAATAACTTTAGTCAACTTTTGTTTTCTGGAATTTATGTTTTGTCATCCGCATTGAGCATTACCTCTCCTTTTATAACGCTTTTCAATCCAGTTGTCGTACTTTCTTGGATTCCAATATCTTATTGTAATATTGGTAACATTTGTGCACTGTATCTGTGTGCGAATCTTTATCTTTTTGTTTTAGTGGTTTATTTGCGTACTGGAACTAAATGTTTACCAGCTCACCAAATGGCCCAAACATTATCTTACATTGTTTTTCTTGTATCAGCCTCTGGCTGACATGTTTTTGTTTCAGTATCTTACAAAGATTCTTGAAAGAGATTTTGTACCCCGTAACTCTTTATTTAAAGGTAATACTGTCTGATCTATGTTTTGAAGTGTATTTACTTTTGAAGTCTTTTTATGGCTCCCTTATTAAGACAATTTCCAATATTGCATCCAGGAAGCCCGAAATGGTCTATTCTCAGGGAGTCTTTAATAAACATGCTTATGGTATTTTCTGAATCTCTATGATTTTGTATTATTTATAGGGGATAAATGCAGATCTGACTTGGTGCATCATTTCCCTTTATCTAAGACTCCAGTACATTTTGGTCCTACACTAGTTATGAAGGATTTCTGCTTGTCAACTATTAAATGGACAATTCATTAAAGTGAAGTATTTCTGTTTGTTAATTGTGAAATGGACAGTTCATTAAAGTGGATATTTTGCAGGGGTCAAGAAGCATAAACTACAAGAGTTTATACAAAGATTGTCTGTCTATACTTTGTAAAGGATCTCATGCTGGATTTGATATTGTTGATGGAGAATCTGCAGCCAACTCTTCAACACAAGCATCGGGTGGGGTGGTTGGGCCGATTATTTTGTCTGAGTTAGGGAAGGAAACTTTTGTTGCCGTGCAAAAACTTTGGACATTGGTAAGATAGTTATCTTGCGTTTTGAGTCTTCTTTTGCAATGTCACAGGCGCCACTTTACGAAATGATAACTGTTCTGTCTCGTATAGGTACTGGAGCTTGAAGTTTCAAAGAAGCAAGCAGATTTGTTGGGTGAGACTTCAAGAGCTGATGGTGTGAGGTAAATTTCTCTTTTTAAGTGTTTATGCAAACTTTGCCTATATTTTGGCCATTTACTTGTTGAGCTCTATTCACTGTACTGAGTGTTTTCATGCAGAGTTCCTCTCATTGATGTTATTGTTGATGAACTGACATATGACAAAGATCTTATTTCCCCATTTCTCCAGGTATTTTTTAAGCCTTATTATTTCCCTTTTGATATGCTTTATTCATATTCTCTTTCCCAATTTCAAACTGTTGAGACCTACGGACTATAGAATATCTCCAGTTTTTTATATTTAAGGTTTCCTCCTTATCCTTTTAAGCCTGCTTGAAATCCAAGAAAGTTTGAGCGGGTTAAAATAAGATGCTTTAATTTTGTTCAAAGCTATGTAATTAAAATATCAGACTGCGTTTATAGTTTGCAAGAAAGTTTGAGCGGGTTAAAATAGAGAGACACAAGTGTAGTTAATCTTTGCTACTCTAGAAGTTCTGAGAACTTTATACCCCCCTATTATCCTTACACTCAATGAATCAATAAAACTGCAATCAAATCTAAGCTTCTAACAATTGAGGGACTTTTCATTTATTGGGCAATCCGCTCGTCGTGTTGATTTACGCAGAGAAAACCTTTGTGTTTATCTTCGGTTTCTTCAGAGACTTTGTACTTGGTGGGCTGATATCAATTATAACTGGTTTTATATGAAATATTAATTGTAAACAAAACACTCTGGCGAAAAATAATTTAACTGTGTAGAACCCTCTCCTAGAATTATGGATCAGCAAACATTTGTAACATCAGGGAAAACTGAGCTCGGAATTGTCTGAATCTGAGTATGTCAAAACATTTTGTAAAAATGTTAAAAGTGTCACCACTTTATTGACAACGGGCATTATCTATATTGTTCAACACATATATAAGAATCTTTTTTATTAACACTTCTGAGGAGTGTTTATCTTGCAGGACTTTTCCGATTCTCACTGGAAACTGGAAATAATTTTGCAGTACTTTCAGAAGTACGTACCAAAAGTAAGTTTAAGGGCAATCCCGTTAAAACTATCAGATTATACATGGTTTGTCCTTCTGCTGGCGATAACTCTCCGAGTCATTTGTACCTTATCAACCTTGAGTATGTCAAAGTCCAATGGTGTTCATGGTTTCCAAATTTAATTACAGTAGGCAATATTAGTTATCTTTCTGGTATGAACCTGTTGCATCTAATCATCATCTAGAACATTTTGTTTATCCCTGATTTGTTAAAATTTCTTCATTAGTATCCATGATGTTCGTATGAATACCAAACCTTGTCGAAAATAAACACTAAATAGGGTCTTATGAATTTGAATGTTGGTTGACTTATAGATTCGACTTATGCTTCAATTTTTTGGTTTTTATTCCACAATGACAGACTTCCGCGCAAACCAGGAGGGAAAATAATGCTCCAGAGGTTTCAAAATTCGACGGAGTTCTGAAGTGCTTTTCAGACATGGCAAGCACGCGTAGCGTTGTAAAGAAAATTAATGTTGAAATAGCTCAATTGCTTTTGGCACATGCATTTCAGGTTTTTTCTTCTTTTTTCTTCTGGGGAATAGCCTGTGCGTGCATTTGTGAATTCAGATATTAATATTCATCTCCAACATCCTTTCGCTAATAGCTTTTCTTGTTTTCTTCTTAAGGCCTATCTGTCGCCAATTCTTCCTGCTGAGCATAATTACAAATCATATGGAAAAGCTGCAGATAGTTCTCTCATACAAACATGCGAGGATATAACTTCCGCTTTTCAGAACCTCAGAAACATAGATGAGTGAGTTCTTTTATCTTCTGTATAAATTCTCCTTTTTACAGTAAACGTCTTGCTACAATGTTAAAACTATGGTCTATATAACGTATGGTAAAATGGTCCATATTTGTAGGGACATGGATATGTTGCCTTTGGGGGAAGAAGCACTATTCACGGCAGCAATAATCCTTTCAACAAAATGATGCAAGCCATATATGTTTTTCATTTTCACTGGAATGCTGGGATTGTGTTTTGTCAATGGTTTTTGTTTGCTTGCAATTTTTTGTGCAGCAGTTATTGTGTATATAAAGGGGCTTGCCTTTTTCATGTTGTTGCAATGGTTTACATTGTAATTGATCCCATTAGTGCTGTGATACTGCCAGACGAGCAGGTAGATGGTTTGTACAGAATCTTCAGTCCCTCAACTAACTACGTTGGTAGGCACGTAGCTTATATGTAACTCAAGTAACTACGTTGGTAGCCACTGAAGCTTATATGTAACTGGAATGGAGATTGTGTTTTATATCTTAAGTAACAGTTATCTACCTATATAACTTTCGTGTTACTGCTTGTTCTGAATTTGTTTCCAATGTTTTTGCCAAAACAAAATTTTTCTTATGCCAATGTTGTTAAGAAGTCCAAAATTTTGCCTGGTTTGTTGTCCACCAGAGAGTATCTGACATTAAACACACCATTTGTAGCCTTTGCAACTCCATAGCTGAAGACGTGAACCATTTGCTTCTCCACTGTACTTACTCCACAGAAATATTGGCAGCACCAAACGTCTATTCAAGAACAACTCCAACACTGTCTGTTAGACGGGCAATTTTTTTTTTTGAAAGAAAAAGCATAGTTATGGCAAAGAGGAAAAGTCCCGCGCTGGAGACTATTACAAATGAAGTAAAAAGATTATAGTTGCAATGGGGATCACTTCGAAATTGGTTCTGTTATTTGAGTTTTACGGTCCTAGTCTTGAATTAGGATGGTGGCCGGATTCAGATTGTTAGTGTCTTCCTATCTTTTTTGAAACGGGGATATCACCCACAACAAAACTTAAGCCGAACAATCACTTTCAATTAGCTGGATACAAATTAGGTCTATCCCCTGTTGGAGATGATTTACGGGTTCAAAGGTCCTATCTATACCATATCTATAAAACCTCATAAATGAACGTCTAAATAAGACCTCCACGTAGGATTTTTAGCACCCACTGTTGGAAATGCTCTTAGAGACCTGAACCTTGTCATAAAATACCTTGATACTGATGTGGTTTTACAGTTAACCTCTCGGGAGAAGGAAGCATGACAGCTGGTGCAACATTGTCAGCTGCGGGCAAGAAGTTACGCACAACACCTCCAGGGAAATAAAGAAGATTGTGAATTGTTTTGCAATAAACTGTGGATAGCAGTCATGATGGATGAAGAGTTTTCCTGGCAGTGGCTCAGTCTTAATACCATTCTTTCAAATTTGGCATTTCATACAAAATCTAAGATGTCAGGTAAGGAAGCTGCCCACATCTGTTGCATTCCCACACCTCATCATTAGTTGAGAAGCTTCTTGTCCAACTCATTAGTTGCAACAGTTTGTATCTGGAGATTTATTAGTCTTGTAAAAGTGCAAGAGGGTTGAGCAATTTGCATAGAAGAATTGAAGAAGAAATCAAATATGTTTGCCATGTTATGCACAAGCATAAAAGTCAAGAGACAAATCTCATTACTTTTACTGGGACGGCTACACACGATTAAAAGTAGAATTGTCCCCACAATCTGCAGTCCTACCCCAAAGTTAAGTCTGCTGCAAGGACAGACCCTTGAAAGTATGACCATAATTTTTCCATTGCCGGACCTATAAAACTAGCTTGCAGCTAGTAACATTTTGATTGTTGCCCCCGGTTTGTCTGTTGCCGCTAAGAGGAAACAGTATAATTGAGACGAGCATGTCTGTCTCATCTGAAAATATACCGAACCTGAAAAAAATTGATATCCTGCTCAGAAGAGAGTTCTCAAATTCTGGTTTCTTTCTTGCCAAAAATGCCATTTTCTTTGTCAGACGCCGATAAGTAAAAAAGTTTGCAGAAGAGCAAAATAAAAATTATGGGAAGCGTTCTCCTTTTTATCAGAGCCAGGTTTCGATCTTGGGACCTGTGGGTTATGGGACCACCACGCTTCCGCTGCGCCAATCTGATTTGCTGCTCATTACGCTCTTATTTTTTTTATATAGATTTGTTACGGAGTATGAAGGACTAATAAGTAGCAGCTCCACCAGAGCTGGTAATTAGAAACAGTTGGGGTCGCAGTAAAAATCGCCCTAAAAGTAACAGGAAAATTTTGCAACAGGTCACGACTCAAAAATCTTGTGCGATTGCTAGAATCATGGGGAAGTTTAATGATCTTCCAGCAGATATCATGCTAGACATTTTCACTCGGTTACCAGCTGAGTTGGTCTTGGATTGTAAATCGGTTTCCAAAACCTGGAGAACCGTTCTTCAACATCCATCTTTGTCTCAGATGCACTCAAATCGCCTCCTCTTCAGTAATCTTGATTCTACTGCTGATTCCGGTAAGTTTAGCTTCATTCTCAATATCCCTGATCTTTCTGAACCCTACTCTAAACAGTTATATTATTTAAAATATGATGATGAGGTTCGTTCTCATAGACTTAGGAAACTGAATCTAAACCCTCCGTTTGATGAGTTATTATACAAAGTCATTGGATCATATAACGGTTTGGTCTGCATAGTTGGATTACCTAACTGTAGTACTAGTGCTTCGTCCGTTGCCTATATCTGTAATCCCATCACTAGAGAATGCATCACTCTTCCAGAACTTGATAGAGTCATATATCATAATCGTGTTGATTGCATGTTGTAAGGATTTGGTTACGTTGGTTCCACTAATGAGTACAAGGTTGTTAGGCTTTACACTTTCTGGGAAGAACG
>JAJJMA010212593.1:0-11240 GCA_023529015.1 Papaver nudicaule | reverse complement strand
TCTCTGAAATCCCAAAGGTAGTATATGTACATGTACGCGTTCATGAATGCGTTCACCGTTGGGGTTGTTTTTCAAGAGACAACTCAACATACTCTACCTATACAAATTATCACAAGAGTGACAAATGCAAAGGCGAAAATCCTAGAATACCTTCTGATCATATAAACAACATCATAGACTATTGGTATGATAGAAATGGTAAAAACGATACGAAAAGGGAATACCTTTCTAACCTTCAGCGAGGACGTTATGAGTTATCAAGTAGTAAGCTTCGGTCTTCGTCTTCATCAGTCTTCGTCTCGATTACCTAGAACTATCCTAGTCCGAGTTGTAGAGTAAACTTATCAAGGATTGTGTTTTTGTCTCATAAACTTGACAACTGACTTGAGATAGCAACATCAGTGGGTTCACTCGAGCAATGCTCTGACAATCTCCCCCTTTGTCAATTTTAGTGACAAAAACCAATCTTACATATGGATTCAAAAAGTAAAATCTTTTAGCCCTAACCATAATGTACTTGATCTTCTTGTAATCTTCAGCGTCTTCAGATAAGAGTGTTCATGCAAGCGAAGATTCAAGGTAGAGATAACAAACTCAAAGTCACCACACATCTTGGTTTCTAGAAGGACATAGTCCAACAAGAGTTTGTTATGCAATTGAGTAGTATGTAAAACTTGGTAAGCATATTGCATCGATGCTTCAAGATACTACACAATTTGATATGTTCTCCCCCTTACTCAATACACTAATTTTTGTTATGCCATGACAAGCACATCGATTTTACCCCCCTATGACAATGCCGTAGACAATTGCAGATAGAAAGATTTTACTCCCCCTTACTACAAGATTTCTCCCCCTTTTTGTCATAAAATAGATAAAGAAAAGAAATATAGGAATCCTCATAAAATCGTAATAATCAATGTAGACAAAGGTAAACATACCTGAAACGAGAGATAAAAAGATGCAATTCTCTCGTAGATTCCACAGCCGCAGTCCCCAAAAAGATATTACCATGAAGCACAAGTTCAAAAGAACTCTCCCCCATTATGTGGCATTCCATAAGGAACAACGCGATGACCTTTAGAAGTAAAGGATTTGTACGAAACTTTAGCAATCTCTTATAAAGAGAAGTAGCTAGAAGTCAAAGGTTCCATAAGAATCGCGTAAGAATACGTGAACATAAAAGGAACAAGTGGACAAGAGCTCCATGGGCCATAATGTGAGTGAGTTCGAAAATTCAAACACAAAAGGGATAGAGCAAACCTTGGAGTTCAGGAGTTTTCCGAACTCAGATGAACGCGTACATAACTTTTGCTCGAGTTCAATAGAATTTCCCATTCAACATATGAACGCGTAGACTGTTGTGTACTAAAACTATGAACTAGCTCTATTCCCACTTCTATCGACTAATCTTGTTTTCTTCAAACCTGTAATTTTTAAGAACTTAAACACAAATTGAGTTAGAGAAACAAGAATGATATTCATACATCATTAGTCGGTATGGGTTAGTACCTACGTAAACCCCTCATTTGTCTAGGCGATCTTGTGGGAGCATTTCACACCTCATAGACCCAAAAAGGGGCCTTCTTTGGGTAAGACACTGAAGGGGAGCCCTCGAATCTTGCAGTGGAATAGCAAGTTGCCCATTGCTTCTCCGGAGTTAGGGGACTTGTTAGATGATGAGAGGAATGTCAACTTCCGCCCGTGGTATACTAATTCTTCCTCTGATGTCGTACAACCCATAACTTTCACGGAGGATCCTGGTGGTGAGTTACGATCGGGACCCCGAGAGTCGAGTGGTCTTACTATTGGGCAGGCTATCTTCATCAACAGCAGCACTCCTGGTTATATCCTTGGTTACTTTCACGGGGAAGAGGTGGTAATGCCTTACAATGTTGATCGAGCAGAGAGAGTGACGGGTTTCGATCAAGATGTTCCCAAGAGGTTACTCCTCGCGCCTTCTGTGGTTGAATTGCGGTCTTCTCTCGACGTATCACTTCACCTCGGTCGTCTTTCTCCCTTCGTCTTCCGTTACAGACCAACGAGGATGACTCCTGAGTATCACGAGTTTTGGAATGGTACTCTCAAAGTCCTTCATGGTTTCGTCAGCGAGGAAGGTCAGGGTACTCCTGTTGCTCCCGTTCAGGTATGGTGGTTCAACTGTAATTCCTTCTTGGTTGCAAAATGTCTTTTTTTTTTCCCTTCGTTATTCTTCTACAGGTGCGCTCTACCCCGAGTCCCCAGTCGGACGATATGGTTTCGGTTCGAGGCGCCAGGAGGAACCGACCTCGGATGAGAATTCCCAAGGGGTATGTCTCCCAGGTAGGAACAGATGGATTCCTTGGCGAGTATGAGGACGTCGATGTGACGGTAGTGGATCTTCTACCGAGATTGCTTTGCTTCCCTGTTAATGTTTAGCCGAGTTCTCATTCTTGTGTTGTCTTCTTGTAGACGGATCACCTAGGAGACAACGAACCAGTGGGGTCTTCGAATGCGGGTGATGAGAATCGAGAGATAGCTGAGAAGTCCAATGCTTCATCACCTCTTCGCGAGGAGTCGGGCCCTGTCGTGGTAAGGGATTTGCATTCTCTATGCCCTTGACGATTTCTTCCTTACCTCTGGACTAGTGGTAACTCCTGTCTTTCACGGTTACTGACTTCTTCTCTTCTCTTTTTTTTTTTTTTTTTTTTTTTTTGTCCATGAAGGGGAGTGGCGAGCTCATGTGTGACGAGACGGCGATGACCGATGGCGTCGATGATTCCCAAGTAGCTTCTCCCGTTACTGTAGACGTGCCCGTTACCTTCTGAGTAGAGTTAGATCCTACCAGGTGGCTGTAGGCGGTTTTGTCGTCTCCCGAGAGTACGAGGACATGTATACACGTATCTGGAAGGAGTTTGGGCACATCGCTAGGGAGGATGCAAATCGTGCCGTGGCAGAAGGATTCATCGGAGTTCTGTTGGAGCGGATTGCCGAGATGCGGGAGAATTCTATGCGCGGGGTCGAATCAGAGACGTTGCAGTATTGGGAAGACGCTATAGCAGCTGCTGAGTCTTGGCTCCGGGAGAGGTTTGAGAAGCGGAAGCAGGCTAAGGTTCAGGCTGATAGTATTACCGATAATGTTCTCGCCGCAAAGGAGAGGGAGGTTGCTGAATTGGAGGCTAGGTTCGTGAAGGAGCGGGAGGTTCTTTCCAACATGAGAGACTCTTATGAAAAGGCTAATGATATTGTGTTATTTGGTCTTTTCTGATTGTTTTGGCTTTGTTTCTTGACTCGTGGTTTAGGAACACTACACCAATTTTGGGGGGTAGCAACGGTGCCCATCTGTTGCTAAAAGTGTTAGAAACGGGGGCCGGCCGTTGCGATTCATGGTGTGACGAATTTTAGCAACGGTAATGTTGCCGTTGCGTCTCCGGGTTAGCAACGGAACTAGCAACGACCCAGTTCAGCCGTTGCTAGATTTTGCCCGCAACGACCAATTTTCCGTTGCTTAATATTGCCCGCAACGGCCTCTTGACCGTTATTTTAATCAGCAACGGCTTATTTACCGTTTCGGATATTTTTACCAGTAACGGCTCATTGCCGTTTCTAAATTTTTACCAAAGTCAAAAAAAAGACCAGGTCAAAGAAGACCAAGCTTGACTTTGACCTGATCAAAACAAGCTTGGTCAGACTTTGACCTGGTCAGCTCGGCCAATCTTTGACCTTACAAAGATAGATATTTTCAAACCATTCAGACACTTAGCCAAAATCAATACTTCATACACTTAGCCAAAATCAATACTTCATACACTTACAAAAAAACTTAGCAAAAAAAAAACTAAAAAAATTCATACATTCAGATAACTGAAAACCAATGTTCTTGTTCTCTAATACATAAAACCTAGCTAGTTTCAGTATCTGCACTACAACCAGTCGTCAACATCTTAATCACTTTGACACTAACCCAATGAAAACAAAAGTGCAAATAGAAGCAGCACTACCTTCTTGGTGACCAGAAAACGCGGTAGCAACAGAAATGGTTTCATCATTAGCTTCAACAACTGGAGAAAAGAATAACAAACAAGCAGCCAGGTAAAGAGTGAGAAGTTGAATCACATAAGCAAGATGTAATTTTCTTCCAAAAACTCCATTAACATCCTAGCATTGATCTGCCGAGACAGTCCATTCAAACAACAAATAATTTGACCCAATTCAGAAAAGAGGTACAAGAGGGACATACATGAAAACACAACCCAATATAGAAGGAAACATTTACTAAGAGACTCTCTAAAGTACACAGACTGAGTTGAAATCCATTAAGAGCAATAGGACCTCAATCATTACCTTTTACAGGAAGTGCATGTGACATCTACAAAAACAATCACTAACAAATTACCATCAAAGAAACATGAACAATTCTAACAGAGCAGTAAAAGATACCAATCTCCATGCCGAAACAATTCAAAACCTAAAATCAGCAATGTACAAAAGAATCCAAGAAAGAAATAGAAATCTGCTATTCAATTTATATTTTGTTGGAAAGTACAAAATTGGTAACCCCACAATCAATGAGGCACAGATAATCAAACAAATCATGTTGACATCACACCATGAACCAAACATGGAAAGAAATCCAACAACTGCAATTACTATTAACAGGTGAATAGATATCATCTAATTTATCATTATTGAACACCGTAAAACCTAATCCAGACATGCAGGAAACAATCAATGAGGCATAGGTAATCAAATAAATCATGTAGATACACAATGATGAACAAACTGAGAAACATTATGACATCACACCATGATCCAAACATAGAAAGAAACCCAATAACTGCAATAACTATCAACTGAGTTATCATTATTGAATCCAAACATGCATAAAACAAACAATGAGGGCATAGATAATCAAACAATGATGAATAAACCGATAAACATTAATGACATCACCATGATCCGTGATTTCCATAACAACCAGAGATTATACCAAAAATTGTTAAATTCAAAGCTTCTCAATGACATTGGTGATGCTATCTAAACATAATATAATTCATTCAACACAAAATTAAACGCACACCATAAAGATTGTTATCACTCCATGAACAAGGGCTAATAATGAATCATCCAAAGATCATACCAAATGAAGGCATGTGGGGGAAGCAGCAACCAACCAGCCAAACGTTCTGGCGAAATCAGATCCTGTGCCTAGTGGAATAACCTACAAAATACAGAATTCTAAATATCCTTAGAATGCTTATACAGGAGTTTACAGGCTCACTGGTGTGTAATCTATAAGAGTATAAGCAAATGCTACGTAAAAAAGTACATTCAGTAACCACTTACGCTTGTATGACTATTCCCCTCTTCATGAGTTGTAACAGGTTTTCCTGCCCAGAAGAAGCCATTTATGACCTGCAAATTCGAGCCAAAGTATGATCAAAACTCAGAAGTCTAGCATTTGTTAATGGTTCCTAACATTATGACCAAGCTCGAGACATAGTTTACCCTACCATGACAACAAAACTTGAGTAACCACTCAGTTTCATACAACACACTGTAATAACCTATAGACAGAAGAAGAAGATAAACTCACGAACCTCGTGAAGGGTACCATCGCCTCCAACTGCAACCACAACATCAGCTCCCTCCCGTATAGCCTGCATACAATGTGATGCAACAAAACAGCTGATGAAAAAAGCTTAAAAGCTAAAATAAAATAAAAACGAATTCTGCAGCTTATAGTATCCAAAATTGTAACTCCAAGAAGCAGAATGTAGAAAAGAATCTCACCTCCCTTGTAATGTCAATGGCATGAGTAGGTCGTGATGTCAAACATTCACAAATCTGCTCAAAGAAGTATACATTACTAACGGAGTTAAAATTCAGTACTCACTCAACCAAAATAACCAGAGTGTAACAGCAGGTTCCTGCAAAACCTAAATCATAATTCCTTGACCAACCATCTAAAACCCTACAAAATAAACAGAAAAACAAATCAGATACCAACCCACCAATCACATGTCAATAATAGCAAAAAAACAATATCTACAGCCAACTTCAACTAAATACATATTCATAACAAAAGTTGCTACTTACCATGAAAGAAGTTGGTTTTTCCAGATCCATTAGCACCAACTATTACACAGACATGTCAAACACATCAGTTGGTTGAACAAAAAATACGGCGTAGACTAAGAAAACTTGAACAATTATTCTCCTCCATCCCTCGAGTTTTTCTTATTATTAACTAAGTTAAGCATCTACGAGAATTTCAAGAAAATGACAGTAAAAGGAAAGAAGGCCATTACCAACACAGTTAACTTTAGGACTGAATTCTTCAGTTTCAATCTGTTCTCTGTAACTTTTAAACCCTTGAATAATAATCTGATTAAATAAATAAGTCAACAGAAGTCAAAAACAAGTCGACGAATTCAAACCCTTAGTTATATATCATCTCATAACACACAAATTTTACCTGCTTTATATACATTTCTTCGAACTAAAATCTTCAATCCCTGTAAATAATCAGTTAGTAAAACCAAGACTGGTTTAGTTAAATCTAAAAAACCCAATAATTTCTACATCAAAAACACAACAAATAAAAACCAAAAATTAAACAAAATCAAAAACCCAATTTGTAAATCAACCAAAAAAACTCAAAATCAAACTAGGGTTAGGGTTCATTAGGAAACTTACCCACGAACAGTTCTCAAAATCAAAAATACAGAAACAAAAGTAGGGTTTTTCTTTGTAGATCTGACGCTTTGAACATCATCTGAGGAAGATTAAAGACTAGAATCTTTGAAACAATTAAGCAAAACATCTGAATCTAGGGTTTATTTACTTCCTAGATTTGAAATAAGAAAATTGAAGACCTAAATTAGATCTTTCGTATAAATCTTTGACGATTTGGTAATGATGTTAATGATAACGATGAAGATGATAACTAAGGGTGGTGGTAGTTGGTAGTAGAAGAGGGGAAGATCCGCTGCAGGAAAACAAACGAGTGGTTTTTTTGTTTCTGTGAGAGAACGGGTGAGGAGCTCTAGAAAGAGAGACGAAGAAGAATGATTGTGGCTGAGAGGGAGGTTGGTTAGATCGATGGAAAGATAAGGTTTTTTGGCACACATTCATCCCACACACTTCGCAACTAGGGCGGAAAAACAACTCTAGTGATATCTATTTGGGCATAAAAATCCTAAAAAGTGTGGGGAGGTGTTTTTGGCCGCACGCGTACACGGCACGCGCTAAAAATAAGCAACGGCGAAATGCAACATAAACTGGGCCGTTTCTAAATTCCGCAACGGCCCAATGCCGTTGCTAAACCGCAACGGCAGCATTACCGTTGCTACCATGTGTTGCTATTCGCCAAATTTGGTGTAGTGGAATATTATTTTTTTTATTGCTATTATTCGAAAGACAATGATAGAATGAGTCTTATGTCTTGACTACGTACAACGGTTTTATGTTTCTTATAACTAAAGGTTTAATTGGGATATGCTTCAACCCGTCTTTTCTTGATTATTATTGTATCCTTGCATCTGTCTTTGAGCAAAACCAGTTTGTAGTACCCGTTTAGTGCGGACCTGATAACCATGTAGGGTCCTTCGGGTTGTCCCCCTCCTTGTCTGCCGGTCTTCATCACTAATTCTCCAACTTTGTAGTCTCTGTCGTCGGTTAGCGAGGCCCTAGGGCCGTGGAGTTTCTGGTATAATGGCGATTTCCGGGGGAGGCAGGCAAACCCGTTGTTGTTGGCTTCCCCGTCCCCTATGTCTAATTGGCTAAACAGGATATTAAGGGTTTCATGACCAGGTGATGAGGCCATCCATTTTCTAAAGTATCGAGTAGGTGCATGATCCACTCATACCTTGCGACAAGCGCTCCGCCCATCTTTTGCGGGGATGCCATCCTTGATCCTTTTTCGGAGCTTGGTGAGGCTTTTCCTTCCTCGTACAGGGATATCGTCGCTGCGTGGAGATCCTCTGGCTCAGTCGGTGCTCCGAGTGGGATTGCAGTCTCGTTGAGTAGACTCTGGTTGTCTTTGAACCAAGGGTGGCCGAGGACTATGTCGTGTTCTAAGTCTCTTGGGACCACATAGAGTTCAGCCTCCGTTCGTACTCCGTTCACCTCTATCTGTAGAGTTATTCGTCCACGAGTTATCACCGTCCTTCCTTCGGGGTCTTCCAACGTTTCTGGTGAATCAGTGACATCATGTAGCGAGCCTCCCGAAGCTTCTAGTGTCGTTGCAGAAATGACGTTGATTTTCGCTCCTGGGTCCAACAACGTGTTGGGGAATCCGATGTTGCGTATATATGCGGTAGTGAGTATTCCCCAACCTTGTCTAGCTAGTAGTCTCCAGTCGTATCTTACCGAAGACCCGCCTTGGGTTGGCAGGTGTGGGTCTTGTTCCTCTCCAAACGGTAGTCGCCTTCCTGACACCACGTGGTTAAGTGCTGTAAACATATCCCGACGTTGAGGTTTCGAGAAACATAAGATTTTGCATAGTTGGTGCATCAGGTTCTCCACTCTCTGATTCACGGGTTCCTTGTTATCCGTGAGAGCTTGGATGTGTGGAGACTCCGGGTGTAGTCTGTAAGAACATGCCCTGGCCTTGACAATGCGTTCTTCGAGGATTCGCCTGAAACTGTTACACTGGACCGTGGCGTGGCTGACCCTCATGTGATAATGGCAGTAACGAGGGTGTTTCATCTCTCCAGCAGTGGGAGGCCTCGATACTTCAGGTAGCTCTACGAATTTGTCTTGGACCAAGGAGTCTAGCAGTTGCTCCATCTCTATCGCTGAGAGGTTGTTTGGCGGATCGATCCCTCCTCGTTGTTGTTACGAGTCTTCTTCTTATGTCACGCCTCGTGTCATTGAGTCTGGTGCTTGGTGTTCAACGAGGCACTCTCCTGCCTTTCTTTTCCTGTCGTTATCTAGGCTTATACTGCTCTCTTCAGTAAGTCCTCTGTATTTCAGTAGTTGAGTCCTCTCCCTCAGGGTGGGTATTATAGTGGTTGACCGTGCTGCTGCCTCCTGGAGTTCGGCAAGAGTCTGGAACTGGAGATCTTCTAAAAGAGCTCGGCAGATAGGAGCCATGGTACCAGTGCAGATCTCCACTAGTTGTGGTTCCGTTATGTCTGGGGTGCAGCAACCGAGGGATTGTCCCTTAAACCTCTTTACGTAGTCGTCAGGGCACTCGCCGGCTCTTTGGCGCATTTTACTCAGTCAGAGAGAGTTACCTTCCCAAAAAGGCATTCTTTGAAGAAGGCATCCGTTAATCCGTTCCAAGTGCTCGTGGTTCTTGGCGGGAGGTGAGTGTATCATTGGTAAGCCTCTCCAATAAGTGACTTCGGGAACTCGTTAAGTCTCAAGGTATGACTGTATCCGTATTCTCTCAAAGATCCTAGGAAATGTGAAACGTGTTCTCGTGCGTGACCGGTTCCGTCGTACCTGGGGAAGGAGAAGGTGGTGTGGACTTGAGAGTGTTCCCGGGTTGGTTGAGTGTCGGTCTTGTGGTATGAAACCGTGGGTGACTCGTCCCTCGTTCGCGCGATGATCCTTTCCACTGCTGGAACCTCAGGGGTGTTTGGTGCTCTCTCTGCTAGGGATTTGAGGTAGGCTGTAATCTCCATCAAGGCGACCGTGATATTCATTTGTTGACTGGCGAGGGCATCTTGTCGCCGGGCTATTTCTTCTATGGTTGGAGGCGTCGGTGAGTTCTCGCCTCTTCTGCAGTTGGTATTGATCGGGTGGTTGTTATTGGGGTCTGTCTTTCTTGTAGGGTTTGAGGTGTTGAAGCGAGGATCAGGTTCTTCAGATCCCATCCCTAGTTCAGACATTCTAAAGGTGACCTTCTGAAACCGAGAGAATGATCTCCCACTGTGGTCGCCAACTGTTTTTACCTGGAAAAACAGTGCACCGTCTCTGGGTACTTTCGTAGTGTTCGAGATCAAAGTCGAACAAGACGAGCCTAAACCAAGTCAATGGACGTTCACGTCTTGCTTCGGTCACAGAGAGGATAGAGGTTGATCTAGAGAGGGAAAGATGTGTTTACTTCTGAGGCTCTGGTTTATTCAGGTGTTCTGAATATCTGGTTGTTTCTGGAAAGATGTTCTGCCTTGGAAGATAGAGGAGGCCTCTATTTGTAGTTTTAACTCACCCTGATCTCTCGACAGAGAAGGTGGAAGTCGTGGAAGAGTGGAGGAGGGGAGGACATGGGTTGGTTTCCGTAACTGCCTGAGTTGTGTAGAACATGTCCACTCGCGCCATCTTCTCGTAACTGTCCACTATCTCTATCAGTTTCTTTCGACTGCCGTAGACCGCCAGACCAATACCCCTAAAGTTATCCCCCCGTGTGATGTTTTGATGTCTCGAGTGATACGCATATATTGCGTAGTTGAGTTGAGTCTGAGTAGAGTCGTATGACTAATGGTCATGACCAACGTGAGTGTGGTGCCTCCAGGACACGAGTATAGGAGTGGCCTTGGCTATTGGCCAAGGCCAGGAGTTCATAGCGCCATAGCCCAAGGGGCTACGGCCTTGGCCGTTGGCCAAGGCCAACTCGTTGTGGCGCCATGGTTCATGGCGCCACGGCCTTGGCCTTTGGCCAAGGCTAACTTCTAAAGCGCTTTATCGCTAGCCTCGTTATCATGGCGCCACGGCCTTGGCCTTTGGCCGAGGCTAGTTTCTCGTGAACTCATGGTGGCTCATGGTTCGTGGTGCCATGCTATATGGCGCTATGACTTTGGCATTTGGCCAAGGTCAACTTTGTTGCAGCTGGTGCGTGCTGGTTATGCCTTGGTTATGGTGTGTGTGTTTACGCTACAACATACTTGAAGTCATGGCGTGTTTATCCATGGTATGTTAGACCATCCTGAGTTTGGGATGAGGTCTGTTTAAGCCTGTTTAGGCTGTTGTATGCTTCTCAGGGAGTTCTGGACAGGCCTAGAACTTCGATATTCCTGAGGTTTTCATTAAGACTCGGATGTTGAGTCGTATAAAGAGGAAATCCATCAGGATGCGTCTCTGTCAACTCTTCACCATGTACCATATAGTGATCTGGTTCTGATGCCGAGGAATTCGAGGCGATGTCGACATGAAGCAGATTAATGGGTTTAATGTGTTGGTGAGATTATCAGTACTGCACTACGATATCATCCTCTCCACCGGGGGTTATAAGAGAGAACTCATAGAGAGTTTATTCAGCTCGTAGAACAGGTTGCATTCTGGGCTATAGAGATGTGCCTGAATAGGCAATT
>JAJJMA010212570.1:2475-15360 GCA_023529015.1 Papaver nudicaule | reverse complement strand
AAGATCTGAGCCAGGCTAAGTGGATGATTGCAGAGGCCATGTGCGTGCTCGAAAAGTATTTCCCGGCTTCATTTTTTGATATAAGCGTGCACAACATGGTTCATCTGGCTGAAGAAGCCTTGGTTTGTGGACCGGTTAGGTTCCGATGGATGTACCCACTTAAGAGGTGAATTGTCGTTTCACCAATTTACCCCTTCAATTTTTTTGCATTTTTTTGGGAGTTTTGTACTGAAATTTACATGTGCATACTGTATCAGGGCAATGAAGGAGGGCAAAGGCCTTTGCCATAACAAGAGATACATTGAAGCGTCAATTTCAAATTCTATCATTCTAAATGAGGCTGTTAGGTATGCAATGGAGCAAGCCAAAGCTAGAGCCGAAGGAGGTCACAAAGCCAATTGGGCTGCCTTTCTGGATGAAGATTCTGATTTCAGCGATGAGGGTTCCATTCTTGGAGATAAATAAGTTTTGTTGAGCCCTGTTCAATGGGTTCAGATACGTCGGTGGCTAAATCCTTTGCTCAGTAATGTAATTTTCTTTTTGTAAATCCTTTGCTCAGTAATGTAATTTTCTTTTTGTAAATCCTTTGCTCAGTAATGTAATTTTCTTTTTGTAAATCCTTTGCTCAGTAAATCTTGTAAATCAACTTAATGAAACCGTCCTAGTGGCATATATGTCCATAGGAAGATTACTCAAACTTGCCAAAAATGGGTTCCTTTATGCTTCTACAAGGAGTTCAGAGTTCAACTACATCACTATTTTCAACGGAAACAACAAAAACGTCTCAACTACATCACTATTTTCAACGGAAACAACAAAACCGTCTCATACCTTACTATTTTCCACTGCCATTAGGGATTTGATATGGAGTTTAGAGGAAGATTGTAACTCTCACTTGCCCACAATGGGTTCCTTTATGGTTGTACAAGTATTCCACCTTGAATTTGCCATTTCTAGATAGGATCAGTGCTACTCTGGAAGAGCCTGACTCAGAGTATGGCAAATTAGGAAGTGGTTTGGAGTTCAGAGGAAGATTCTCAAATACACACTATTTTTCTACGGAAAAACCAAAACTGTCTCAGAAATATCACTATTTTCCACGGAAACAGCAAAACCGTCTCAGCTACATTACTATTTTCCACGGAATCAATAAAACCGTCTCACCTATATTACAATTTTCTACGGAAACAACAAAACCGTCTCAGAAACATTACTATTTTAGTGAGTTCTTTGGAGTTCAGAGGAAGATTGTAACTCAAACTTGCCCAAAGTGGGTTCTTTTAAGGTTCTACAAGGATTCTTCCTTGAATTTTTCATAAAGGGATAGAGTCAGTGGTTCTGTAAAAGATCCTGACTCATAGTATGGCAAGTTCGGCAGTGGTTTGGTGTTCAAAGAAGATTCTAACTCAATTACTTGCCCAAAGTTGAGGATCAAACAAATTTCACTTTGAATTGGTACAAATCAGTTATTAGTTAACATTTATAAGTCGATTCTTATGAAAACAAATCTCGGCTCAACAATATCAAACAAATCCCTTAAATCAGAAATTCTCATATGCCTTTGCATTTTCGACGGAAAATAACAAACCGTCTCATAGATATTACTAATTTTTGTAAGAAAATATCCACTGTAGATTACTATTGTTAAGCGAAATCTCCACCGTCCGAATTGGACGTGTTTTGTTATAAGAATATGTCATATGATTTTATTTTGGTGTCCCATGTCCTACCCTAACTTTTGAAGTTGACCAAAATTTTAATTTGACTTGACAAAGTCAATCGCAACATTTAAGCTCGATCCGTATGATCTTTTCACCTCGATTTTTGGGACCAAAAACATATCTCTCTTCTATTATTGAAACTTTGGGCAACTTTACTCTCTGTCCAAAAGTTGGAGCTAACTTTTAGATCTCAAATTTTCGTTTCCCACTCAAATCCCAACTCAGATACTTGTTTCAATTTTCGTTTCCCTCTCCCAATTCCTCTTTTTCCTCCAAAATTTTCGATTCCCTCTCAAATTTCTTTTCCCCCTTCTCCAAATTTCAGAAACATTTTGAATCTACCTTTTCTCTATAAAGAAGAGAAGATGGAGTTGAAGCTTCGTTACTGTTTTCCTGTTTTCACAAACTCTATTCCGATCTTCACTCACATCGTTCATACCTCTTACCACGCATCTAACCCTGTACCTCAATCAATCTCGAAAGGTAATTTCTTTAGATCTATCTTGTTTTTTTCATTTGGTTCTTAGGTTGTGTATGCTTAACAATTGTTGTTTGCTTTAAGAATAGTTGAGTTTTTTTATTGTTCACTGCTTCTATTGTCTATGCTTAATAAGTTACTTACTTGTGGGTGTTGTGATCTCTTTCCATAGATCACAACTCCAAACTTAGGGTTTCAACCAAAGTGCAGGTTTTTGTTTGTTCGCTGCTTCTATTGTTTATGCTTAATAAGTTACTTACTTGTGGGTGTTGTGATCTATGGATCCAAACTTAGGGTTTCAACCAAAGTTCTAGTTTTTTACTTTCATCACTTGCTATGTATTCAAGTTTTCTCATATGTTGTTTGTTTTTGGTTCGTTTGTATGAAGATGTCAAGTCAGGAGTCAGATGAAATTTCATCACCAACCACTAGTGGTACTCCTTCTAGTGGTAGTCCTGATGCTTGTCAAACTACTAGTACTCCTCCCACCGGTAGCTGTGATCCAAGATTCCTTCGATCCAGATATCTGGTTGACCTCGATGAGCATGAAAGACCAATGGGAGTAAATGCCAGTAGGTTTGCTACCAAGGCTGGAAAGCTCATCAGATCTCATTGTCCCGTCGACTGCATAGACTGGAGGCTTGTACCCCAAAAGTGCAAGGACACGATGTGGGCCGCTCTAATGGTAAAGATCTCCCTTCAATCTATAATACAACCACTGTGTTTTTTTGTCCATTTGTGTGTTACGCTGATGCCAACCGCGGTCTTTCGTTGCTGACATAAATACTTTCTTGTTCTTTTCAGGACACTTTCTGTTTCCCCATCGACGATGCTCTGGCTAGAGTGGCCGTTTCTGGGATGTTTCCACAGAAGTTTAGGTCCCACAAATGGGGACTACAGACCAAAATTCTTGACATATGCAATACCAGGGAAGAGATGATTGCCCAGTGTCCATATGGCATGAACACCGATGTCTGGGAGCGGTTTATCGACAATGAGAACAAGGAAGGAGTTGCAGAGAAGCATAAAAAGTTGGGAGCTAATCAGAAGCATAGAGAGTACACACATTGCTTAGGAAGACTCTCATATGCCAACAAGTCATACATCGTGGTAAGTACTTTGATGATTCTCTACGAACATTTAAATTCTCCTTGTATGTTACCTTTTACAACCCCTGTTACTGTTCATACCGATTATACAGTCAAAAGAAGAGAAAAAAACTGTTGCTAAATGTCGTGGAGAACAATGGTTGCTTGGACACAAGCGCAAGAATGGAGACATAGTGACAGGTGTTGATGACAAATATGTGAGTATACAAGACTCATACATTTTGAATGTTCACGTACACAAGACTCTTACTGTTTTTACCTGGAAAAACAATGTACCGTCTCTGGGTACTTTTGTAGCGCTCGGAGATCAAAGTCGAACAAGACAAGCCTAAACCAAGGATGGTCGTTCCCGTCTTGCTTCGGTCACAGAGAGGATAGAGGTTGGTCTAGGGAGGGAAACAACGAAGAAACTTGAGATCAGGTTGAGGATGTGTTTTGGGTGTAAGAGTTCAAGATCTCCGTCGTGAAGTCGACTGGAAATCTCCAAGGCTAGAAACGTGTTTCGATTCTCAGGTGTTTTCTCTGAGGCTCTGGATTGTTTATGTGTGTTCTGAACGTTTTTTGATGTTCTTAAATGTTCTGCCTTGGAAAATAGAGGAAGCCTCTATTTATAGTTTGAACTCACCCTGATCTCTCGACAGAGAAGGTGGAAGTCGTGGAAGAGTGGAGAAGTGGAGGACATGCGTTGGTTTCCATAACTGCCTGAGTCGTGTGGAACATGCCCACTCGCACCATCTTCTCGTAACTGCCCACTATCTCCATCAGTTTCTTTCAACTGTCGTAGACCGCCAGACCAATACCCCTAAAGTTATCCCCCCGTGTGACGTTTTGATATCTCGAGTGAGTGATGCGCGGATATTGCGTAGTTGAGTTGAGTAGAGTAGGGTTGTACGACTGATTGTCGTGACCAACATGATGCAGTGTCTCCTGGACACAAGTATAGGAGTGGCCTTGGTCTTTGGCCAAGACCTTAAGTGTTTGTTGGCGCTTTGGCGCTAGTTATGGTGGCGCCATGGCTCATGGCGCCACGGCCTTGGCCTTTGGCCAAGGCAAGTTTGAAACGCGTCTTTGGCGCTAGTTATGGTGGCGCCATGGCTCATGGCGCCACGTCTCATGGCGCCACGGCCTAGGCCTTTGGCCAAGGCAAATTTGAAACGCGTCTTTGACGTTGGATGTGGGGGCGCCATGGCTCATGGCGCCAAGGCTCATGGCGCCATGGATTATGGCGCCACGGTCTTGGCCTTTGGCCAAGGCCTATTTGTTGTGGCGCCATGGGGTATGGCGCCACAGCCTTGGCCTATGGCCAAGGTCAGCCTGTTTGCGGCCATGCTCTTTGTAGGTTCGTGGCGTTTTACGCCATGGCCTTGGCCTCTTGGCCAAT
The DNA here is from genome assembly GCA_023529015.1 of Papaver nudicaule. NCBI lineage: Eukaryota > Viridiplantae > Streptophyta > Magnoliopsida > Ranunculales > Papaveraceae > Papaver > Papaver nudicaule. The sequence goes on along the minus strand of JAJJMA010212570.1, from coordinate 10,671 downwards.
GCTGATTTTTGTGAATCCATGGTGACTTCATGGTTTGTGGTGCCATGTTATATGGCGTTTATGGCTTTGGCATCTGGCCAAGGTCGACTTTGGGCAGCCTGTGCCTTAGTCGTGGTGTGAGTGCTTATGCTACAACACACTTGAGGTCATGGCGTGTTTATCCATGGTATGCTAGACCTTCCTGAACTTGGGATTAGGTCCGCTTAGGCCTATTTAGGTTCTCAGAGAGCTCTGGACCGGCCTGGAGCTTCAATATTCCTGAGGTTTGCACCGAGACTCGTATGTTGAGTCGTATTTAAGAGGAAATCCGTGATGACACGTCTCTGTTGATTCTTCACCGTGTACCATCAAGCGAGGTCTGGCTCTGAGCTGATTAATGGGTTTAATATGTTGGTGAGATCATTAGTACTGGTCTATGATATTACCCTCCCCACCGGAGCTATAAGAGAGAGCTCATAAAGAGTTTGTTCGGCTCATGGAATGGGTTGCATTCTGAGCTAAAGGGATGAGCCTGAATAGGCGACTGCCTTTAATAAGACATGGTTTCGAGAGTCTTTTGACAATCTTGTCCTTCTCTCATTTTTCACCATCTACACTTACACAAAAAAAATTCCCTTGAATTTCAGAAACAGGTAGAAGTTGCAGTGAAGAAGAGAAAGGCCCTGTTGGAAGCTGGCGAGGGAGAGTCAGAGGAGCTGTCTTTTGATGACGATCCTCTTTCAGAAGTGTTTGGAGTTGACAATCCAAGGAGCTATTGCCTTTCCTTTTCCTCGACTATGTCCATGAAGCAGGCAGTAAATATGAAAGTAGGGGCGGGCCTTAAATCTTCGGGCAAATGTAAACTCACTGATGTTGATGCTGATTCTAGAATGAACCAGATGCAGCATGATCTTACGCTTCTTTCAAAGGTGAGCTTGAAACATGATCTCCTATAATTAGTTCATTTATGTCTTGTGTATATTGTGCATTGTATATATCAGATTCTAATCAGATCAATTTTTGAATGTATTGGTCATGCTTACAGCATGTTATGAGTTTTATGGCTGCCACTGGAAGGGTTCAGGATACTACTTCTCCTTCCAGTCAAACAGCTTCGCCCCTGGTGATCTTTCTGATTCTCCAATCAGAGAATCATGTTCAGTTGCTGTAGCTGACATTGTTGCTGAAGCTGCTATACCTCTTATGGGAGATCATCAGGTGCGTCTTATCAACAGGAAAGGGGATGCAGTTGCAACTGGTCATGTACTTGGTGGATCGCAGGGGCAGTCTTGTCATGGGGCTACCGTGAACCACAAAGTGGAGAGAGTTGTCTGTGTTGAGGAAGTTATGGATGCGCTCTATCCTGTTCCCGATGCTCCACAAGGGGATGACTACAATGTTTTGGGAGATCTGGTAGGTGGACAGTGCTTCATTATATGGCCCATAACCAGGATGATCCTTGTTTGAGCACTTCCCACTTCTTGCAATGGTTTTTTGTGCAGCTTAACTTTAACACTTCTATATACTGCTGCTTTTTTTTGTTGGGTCTTTTGGGTATCAAGTACGGACATATTTTGAGTTACACTTGTGTAAGTGTAATTGTTTGGACATCCTTATTATTATTATTATTATTATGTTGTGTGTATATATATATATATTTGTATCAAATATTCGATGTTGTTTATTTATTTGCTTTTGTGTACCTGTCAACCCCTTTTTAACTCCGCCATTTGAGATGCCGGTCCCCAGCCCGGGTAAAGGAGGAGGGAAGAGGACTAGTTTGTTATATTTTTGCAGGAACTTGCAGAATGGTTGAGCTTGCTATAAAGAACGACAATCAAATACCAGGTAACATAGTTACTTACTCGTTCATGTTCTTGGATAATTATGTATTCTAGTTCGTTTCATACTGACCTACATGTACACTTCTCTTCTTTACTGGTATGACAGGCACACAAGTGGGAGAAAGTGGCCTTTTCCGTTGTCAAATCATCTCCTCAGTTAGTTAGAATATAAGGTATATTACTGATATTGAAATTTCTGAGTTTGATCCTTTTAGTGCTCATCTTACTAACTTATGTCTACTCTTTTGTTATTTTCAGGTTGTGATCAAGTTCATATACTTTGACCAGTGATGATGCTTCTTGCATTAGTGAGTAAACTCTCAATATGCCTGTTTTCAGTATTTGTTATCATTTCTATGGTACATAAACTAAGGTTGATAGTTACTACCTTTATGTTTATTTTTTGAAGATTCAACGCGCATACTTGAAGCTAGAGAATACCAGTGAGGAGGTAATCTAGGGTTGATTCTGCTGGTATGGCAGGTGCAGAAGTGGGAGAAAATTGTCCTTGCAAAGGTTGTCCAAGAGTTGGAATGAATTCCTCCCAACCACTAGCAATGTTTTTGGAATGAATTCCTTCCAACTCGTTGGTTAACCTTTAAAGACATTGTTGTTATTATTTTTCATTCTTGTTATTCCACGGTGCTGCTGCAGGTCTCCTTTTTTAATCTCAGGTTTGTTCATTACCTGATATTATCTCTTGAATGCTTTAGTTGTGATATCCTGTTTGATTTCATTTATCAATGATATTTGCTGATAACTTGTCTTAATTTGCTGTAGAAGTGGAAGAACGTCCGGTGCAAATCTTTTTGGTGATTTCCCATAGTAGTTATTTTCAGGTATGAACTCTAATTAAGCTATGATTGTGTATGATTGCTAGTGTGCCTCAGTTACAGATGAGAATTAAGCTCATTATCAGTTTAGTTCTGTGGTCAAATATTTGAGCTACTGTAGCTTGTTCTCTCTTTCATATAAGATGAAAATTATGTCGTAAGCGTATGCCAGGGCTTCGGCTACCTTACCGCATAGTTGTTTGTTATACCCAATATTGCATGTTATTGATATGATTATAGACAATTATGTTAGTGGGTCATATTATGTTATTCAAGTGGCTGTTCTGTCAACTATATAGACAACTCAAAGCTTTGTTTCCTTGTTTCACAAAAATCTCACATCTGAGGTCGACTGACTACTCCATTCGGCGTCCTAAAAGCTTCTTCTAATCCAAGGTATCATTACAGAACATTGCATAAACTGAAAACTGCTGAAACACACAACCTTCTAATCTAGGAGTAGTAAAAACACAGGCAAAAATGTATGTATGTCTGTTTTATAAATTTAGGATTGTGAATGAGTGTAGTGAATGGATGTATAAACGGTTGTATGATTTTCAAAGTTTGAATGAAATGTGTGTTAGTTGAATGAGAATGGATGTATTTCAGTGGGAATGAATTGAAAATTACAGGATTTCGATTCAGTATTGCAGGTTTAGAAATGAATTGTATTGTATTGCAGGTTCAGGAAAGAACTGTATTGCAGGTTCACAAATGAACTGTATTCCAGATTCCGGAATGAATTGTATTCCAGGTGCAATTGTAACGCAGGGCTTAACGCTTGTCAGCGTTTTTTTTTTTTTAAATAATACAGTTTCTTCCAACGATAACAGACGTTACACAAATCTGTTAGTTGCAAAAACACGTGGCAATCCTAAAAACTGTTACAGATGCGTTTTCCACGAATACAAACGTTGACTAAGCCGTTAAAATTTATCCGTTACACGCCGTGGTCTAACGGGACCAAAAGTTGTTGGATCCGTTACGGCAGAAGGACATGTGGCAAGTCGCTGAACCGTTAGGAAATAGATTCCATCAGTGTATTCCGTTACTTTAACAGTTAGAGTATCAGTTAGAAAGACGCAACGGTGCAGACTGTTTCGAAACAGTTACGAAAACTACCAGCTGGCAAACGGATAAACCGTTACTCCACAAAAAACACCGTTGGATGTAATGTTACAGTTAAAAGTTGTTTATCAGTTACTGCCCACCGTAACGGGTAGACCGTTACAGTAGGCTGCCACGCGGCACGGTATGATGGTATGGCTCATCCGTGACAATAATTACTGCAACAGATGCATGTGTTGCTGTAATTATAATTACACCAACGGCAGATCCGTTGTTGAAATTATTGTAACACCAACAATAACGGCGTCCCGCCAACGGCCACTCGTCGTTGCTTTTATTTTTTGCAACGGCCCAGGGCCATTGCTAAAAAGGAAATTTCGTGTAGTGATCATATAAAGGCATGAGAAAAGAACCAGTCAGAATGATGGTGAAGGATCACTGATTGGCTAAAGTGATTACTTGGAATGCTAGGGGTCTGAATGTTGTTGAGAAAATGGACAGTTTGAAGGACTTGATAAAAGAACATAAACCAACAGTGGTATGTTTGCAAGAGACAAAGATGATGAAGATCACTGATTGGCTAGTATCTTACTTATGGGGCGGTAAAAATCACAACTGGAGAATGATTCCTTCTGAAGGTCTTGGTAGAGGAATGGCCACTATATGGGATGATGACTTATTAGATTGTGTTGATGAATAATTCTCAGCAAACACTTTGATTCAAAGATTCATAAACAAGGTGGATGGATTTGAGTGGTCTCTAACAAATGTATATTTTCCCTGTATTGATGAAGAAAGAAAGGGAGTTTTAGCTAGAGCTAGATTCTCTAACTGGTTGGGCTTCATCATCATGGGTGATAGCAGGAAATTTCAATGTTGTTAGAAGATTTTGGGAAAGAAATAAGACTGGAGAATCCAAGTTAGGGAAGCAACTATTCAATGAATTTATGCATGAACAAGAACTGATAGACTTACCTGCTGGTGGAGGACTGTACACATGTTCCAACATGCAAGAGGATCCAATACTTTGCAGAATTGACAGAATAATTGTATCTCCAGCATCTGAAGCTAAATACACCAATGTAGCTCAGACTCTCCTGTCAAGAACAGTATCAGATCATGCACCCGTTATGCTCTCAACTGGTAATATACTAAGACATAACCCCCTTTCAGATTAGAGATATTTTGGCTTCACAATAAAACTTTCTTAGAAAATTTAGCAATTTGGTGGACTACCATGAAATATTCTGGCACTCCAAGCTTTGTTTTTGCTAGAAGGCTGCAGAACTTAAAATTCTTCATCAAAACATTAAGCAAGGAACAATATGGGAAAGATGCAGTTCTTAAGAGAGAACTGACTACCAAAATTGATGAAGCTAACAAAAAGGAAGAAGAGAAAAATTTAACAAGTGAGCAATTCAGTGATAGAGTGCAATGGAGGATGCAACTCAAGCAACTGAGAATGAATCTGCATAGAAAATGGCTGTCAAGAGCAAAAGACAAGTATTTCAAAGAAGGGGAAAGTAATACCAAATATCTACATCAGCTAGCAAATGGAAGAAGAAGAAAAAAATACAATACACAAGCTGGTTATTGATGGGAAAGATAATTTAATCAAAGTGATATTAAGAAGAACTTCAATGATTAGTTCTCTAACTTGTTCAAAGAAACAGATCCATAGAGCCCACAACTGCATGAGTGAGAGTTCAAGAAAATTTCTGAAGAAAAAAGGAATTTGATGGAGAGGGAAATCACAGAAGAGGAAGTGTGGGGGGTGATCAAGAGTTGTGGTAACCTGAAGTCACCAGGCCCTGATGGTTTCCCTATGGAATTTTATAAGGTTGCATGGCCTATTATAGAGCAGGACTTCATGGCAGTGATACAAGAATTCCAAGAGAAGGAAAGCATGGACTGGAGACTGAATTGCTCATTTATCAGTCTTATTCCTAAAAGGAAGTGTCAAGCTACCCACAACATTTCAGGCCAATATATGTGGTAAGCAGTGTGTACAAAATGCTAACAGATTAAGAACAGTATTGCATCAACTTATTTCTGAACATCAAGGTGCTTTCATAAAAGGAAAGCAAATCTAGGATGGTATACTCACTGCAGGTGAGCTGTTAGACTCAAGATTGAAATCAGGCATACCTTGAATCCTTTGCAAGCTTGACATTGAGAAGGCATTTGACAATGTCAGCTGGCATTGTCTTGATAGACTACTAGCTTACTCAGGTTTTGGAACCAAATGGAGGATTTGGATTCATTGGTGCCTTTCAAGTGCACAATCATCTATATTAGTGAATGGTAGCTCATCAACAATATTCCAACACCAAAAAGGCTTAAGACAAGGTGACTACCTCTCACATTTTTTGTATCTCATCTGCAATTTGCAGTTGATACTCTAATATTCCTTGATGCAACAGAGGAAACAGTGGAGCACTTGGTACTATTACTACAAGTATATGAAGCTATTACAGAGCTAAGAGTAAATATAGAAAAGAGCACAATCATTAGTATTGGGGCAGACTCTAAAGTTAAAGACTTGGCCAAGATACTTCACTGTAAAATTGAGAAACTCTCATTCAAATATTTGGGAATGCCAATAGGGTCCTTTTGGAAACAGAGCACTATATGGAATGCAATCATCGATAAATTCAAGAAGAAATTGGCTCTGTGGAGGAGAAGGTTTCTCACCAAGGCAAAAAAAAAATCACACTCATAAACTCTGCACTTGCTAGTCTTCGTGTGTATTATATATATCATTGCTCCAACTATCTGCTGAAGTTGAGAAGATCTTCATCAACCATATGAGAGACTTCTTATGGGGTTCATGTGAAGAGAAGAGGAAAATAGCATGGCTGGCTTGGGACAAGATGAGCAAACCAAATAAGCTATGAGACATTGGTATGAGATGCTTAAGAGCTACCAATAAATCTTTCCTGAATAAATGGAACTGGAGATATGCAAATGAAAAAGAAGTTATGTGGAAAAAGGTGTTGCAGCTGAAAACTAAGACAGATGTTCAAGATGTTTGGCCAAAAGATTATGAAGAATCATTTGGGAATGGGTTTCGGAAAGGAATTCAAATGGAAAAATCTCTCCTGCAACAAAACTCTCACATTAAAATTGCAAATGGTAAGGGTGCAAAGTTCTGGAAGGACAAGTGGTGGGACTCAACAGCTTTCTATTTATCTCACAAGCATGCCTTCAAGTTGGTGGTCAACAAATATGCAAAAGTGGCTGAGCTAATCCAAAATGGGAAGTGGACTTTACAGGTATTAAGGTCACCTAACAGAGTGGAAGAAGAATAATTAAATGACTTACTTAACTCATTAGGTAATCCTGAAAAAGGAGGGGTACCGAAATACAACCAACTTTTCGTTTGGGCTCGTGAGTCTTATGGTTTGAGTTTGGACGATCTCAAAAATCAATATCCAAACTCTAATAACTGGAGTTGTGATCTTGGGGATCAACTCGACAAAGTTGGGACTTTGGAGTTAAACTCTACAGTTATTGAATAACATACTACTTGGTGCTTTAATTATATAATCAGAGATGTAATGCGGAAAGTAAAAGCACACAAGACACCAGAGATTTTTTTAACGAGGAAACTGCCTTGCAGAAAAACCTCGGGACCTCGTCCAGATTGAACACCGCCCAGTACAAACTGACTACAAACGCTAGCCTACTATAAGACTTCGGTCTGGGATGTAGCAGAGACCAACTCAAGCCCTCCAAGCGAATTGGCTACTGTCGCACTCCTTACGTCTCTAGATCCCCCACAGATCGTCACGCACTTGATTCCCCCAGCTGACGTCCTTTACAGGCCTAGGAGTTGCTTTGACCGATGTCAAAGGCTTGTGTCAGCAATACTGGCTTTGCAACCTAATTGTTGACGTATGGTCTAACTGTCCTCTATCAGTTTACCACACACAAGTTGACTTCCTTCGGATGATTAAATTAAGGTCATACGGAAATCTACTTCACAAATCAGGGCTGACAAGCAAACCGAGTAAGCTATGCCCAATTTGTCTCTACCTCAGTTATACACGAAGAATCGCTTAAGAAACTTGTATAACTGGAGCTAACTAGGTCTTACAACACCGAGGGCAGCCGTGCGTTGCTACCTTTCAACCCTGTGTGTAACGTATTAGTTCTTGAATAGCCGTATAGCAGAAGAGACAAACTATGGAATAGACAAGAACGTGATCAGGTTACCAAGGTTACAGGTTAATCTGATTTCAACCAAATATGGTCTCAATCTCCTACCTGTGCTTCCCAACTCTCAAGAGAAGTCTTTTATAGTCGTAGGGAGTTCCCAGAGGAGCTGCAACCTATAGAGGATGACTATACCACAACAAGCATTCACCGAAGTGAAAAGAGTTTACGTTACCTTCCCTAAGGACCTTCACGTATGCTTGATGCTTGCGGTATTTGTCCGTAGACACCTCTATTTATAGCACTCAATAAGA
>JAJJMA010212544.1:0-12347 GCA_023529015.1 Papaver nudicaule | reverse complement strand
TCTATACTTGGTACAGACAGACTAGGTAAAGGGAGAAAGAATTCAGACGTATATCCCCTAATATACTCGGTTTTTCGTCTTGAACTGTGTCTCAAACATAGCTCTGATACCCAATATTGTCACACCCCTAAATCACCCAAAATTTTTCTTAGGAAAGCAACAACGGCAACAATGGTTTAAAGCCTAATTTAATACGCACTGCTCAGCCTTACACACTTCAGTTTCAAGTGCAACACCAACTTTGTTGGTACTTGGCAAAAAAAGACTTCTTTCTTAGTTTTCTCTCTTACTCAAGCACACCCCAGAATATGCTGAGTGACGCCATGCAATGAATCATGAATCATAATAGTAAAAACACAATAGATAAATGCAACAAACTCGTCTTTGTTGCTTCAATGGAAGATACACTAAAACTATGCCCATTTCGGACATCACAAAAATAGATCACAACTGTTAGGGCATTGTCCGGTCAAACCCACTAGCTTTGGTATGTCAAGCTAGTTGTCAGTTTTAGGTGTCAAAACACAATCTTGATTTAGCCTACTAGAGTTTAGATTTCGGAATTGGGATATGGACAGAGTAGTAGAGACCTTGAAGACGAAGACCGTGAAAACAAAGAAGACATCAATTATTCTTCATCGACAAAAGGTTAGTAGGAGTTATGACTTTTATGCAAATTCTTATATTCTACTTATTCTATCTTTCGAAATAGTCGGCTACTTTAGTAGAGATACTAATAGCAATTGAGATCGTGTTCTTGTCTACATAACCATGTGTTATGTTGGTATTTGTCCCACGAATACTAAAGTTACAAGAATGCATGTGATATATTCGATACCATCTTTCCACAGAAATGGTTTGCTTGCAAATCACTTGTAGGATATGGGTGAATCTAAAGGAGTTCTCTTGAGCAAGAGTCCAGTGGATTATAGCTGGGGGCGTATAACACGTCTAAGTACTGGCCCAGCCCAGAACTTCCAGCGGATCCAGTCAAACCCTAATTCTGAACAAATGCAGTTTCCGAACCGGTTTGTGAACAGTGACTCAGGAAATTTCTCCTGAGTTCCAAAACATCAATTTGTACACGTGCATGTACGTGAACCACAGATTCGATGTATCTGGTCGTACTTCAGAAGGGCGGTTCCCGAACCGTCCACGTGGATATTCTTCTGGAATTTCACACGGGTTAAACTCTGACTCCTTTATCTCTTAGTTGGACTTGGTTATCACGAAAATATCTTATGTGGTCCATCTTATGATTCTCAATGTGTCAACAAGATAAAGATTATCTCTGGTCTCTTGGATATCAATCTTAAAGTGTTTTTGAGCTAACAAAACACTTGGCAGATAAATGATAAGGATTTCCAATTGAGATAAATCTAGGTTACTTTGTGTGCAAGTCAAGTAATGGGTTCGTTTTACACGGGCACTTGCTAAACTTGTAGAACAAGTAACTAGTTGCTTTATTCCTAAGCAACCTATCTTATTGAGTGCTTAAATAGAGGGTTTCAGGATGAAAAACCACAAGCATCAAGCATACGTGAAGTTTCTCTGTGGAATTGATCGTAAACTCTTTTCACTTAGGTGAAAGATTGTTGTGGTATAGTCATCCTCTATTAGGTAGCAGTTCATATGTGGGATTTACCTAACGACTATAAAGACTTCTCTTGAGAGTTGGGAAGCACAGGTAGGAGATTGAGACCTTAGTGGTTGAAATCGGATTAACCTGTAACCATGGTAACCTGATCACGTTCTTGTCTATTCTACGATCTTTCTCTTCTGCAATAAGGCCATTCAAGAACTGATATGTTACACACAGGGTTGAAAGGAAGCAACGCACGGCTGCACTCGGTGTTGTAAGACCTAGTTAGCTCCAGGTGTATAAGTTTCTTAAGTGATTCTTTTTACAACTGATGTAGAGACAAGTTGGGCATAGTTTCCTCGGTTTACTTGTTAGCCCCCGCTTGTAAGTAGATTTCCGTATGACCTGGAGCAATCCGAAGGAAGTCACTTTGTGTATGCCAAACTGATAGAGGACAGTTCAAACATACAGTTAATAATTGAGGTTGCAAAGCCAGAATTATTAACACAAGCCTTTAACAACGGTTAAATCAACTCCTAGGCCTGTAAAGGACGTCAGCTAGGAGAATCAAGTGCGTGACGATCTGTGGGGGATATAGAGACGTAAGGAGTGTGACAATAGCCAGTTCGCTTGGAGTTCTAGAACTGGTCTCCGCTACATCCCAGACCGAAGTCTTATAGTAGGTTAGTGTCTGTAGACAGTGTGTACTGTGCGGTGTTCAATCTGGACGAGGTCCCGAGGTTTTTCTACAGGTCGTAGTTTCCCCGTTAAAAAAATATCTGGTGTCTTGTGTGCTTTACTTTCCGCATTATATTCTCTGATTATATAATTAAAGCAAACACAAGAAGTACGTTATCGTTAACCTGATTGTTGTCCCCAATCCATCCAAAGGATTTACCAAGACTTTGTCTTGCGTCATACTGATCCCTTGTGATCCAAACTCAGGTTAAACAAATCTGGATATTGATTTTTGAGATCGTCCAGATCTGACCATAAGACTCACGAGCCCAAACGAAAAGTTGGTAGTATTTCAGTACCCCTGCTTTTCAACAACCCTTGTTTACACTCTGTTTTCTAACTCTACTAAAAGTATAATAGTCCTTTCATACCTACTGATTTTCTAAGCCTCTAATAGCTTATATACAATAGTTCTATTGACCAAACCGTACATAATTGACATGCACTGGCCTTGGACATACATCTTTCCAAGAGTAGTTCCATAACCGTCTCAAGTAAGCTTGTAACTGACTAGGCCTTCCCTCCATGTGCCATATTTGCTACACCCGTCCTTGGTGGGTAAGGGCATTCTACTAAGGCTACAAAGCAACTCTATAATCGTCCTTCCTTGTCCAAGCATTCTACTCACGCATGCCAAGCCATAACTTCTTGTAACCGCCACTATGGAATGATTCATTCCTCCTTGTCTTTTCTTATCAACTCAAGGACCTTAATTTATTTATTTTTTTGTTAGAATTTTGTAAATTCTCATCCTATTTGCTTGATTTTCCAAAGGCAAACTGACTGATTATGCATAGTGGTCTCAATAACTATGTCTAATTCTCTTATGGACAGAACTTAGCGCAATTTTGTTGATGTCCTTGACTTGGCCTTTGAAGCTAGTATGTCTCCAAATATTCCTTCAAAGTAATTATACCATAATTTTCTTTGGAAAACATTTGGTTTCTCCCAAAGCCATGAGTTCTATCTAAATCATCGTGTTAATGGCCGTGACCCATTTTGTTGTTGCATTGTGTGGATGACCCAAGTCTATTAATACCCAATGGGCTTGATACATACTAGTTTAGGTCTATCTAGTTGGGCTTGGGTCTAGACATTTTGGGTGATCAAGAGGTAAGGAATGGCAATTGTGTTAATAAGTGGTTAAAAGGGCATATGGCTACCCAAGGGTAAAAGGGATTCTCTATAAATAGGACTCTAAAGAGATCACAAAGGAGGACTTTTTGGAGAGAGAAAGAGAGGACTACACATTACAAGAGAGAAAGGGAGAGGAATGAGTTAGGTCGGTGCTACCTCTGAGACTCGGTTCGGATTAAGGATATTACCCCATTCACATTTGGCGACCACAGGCGAAGACTGATTTCGAGTCCAGCGGAATGCAACCAGCGCTAGAAGCAATGAGCGCGCCCCAAAGGAAAGCAGAGCGAGTCCCCATTCCAAACGAGGACTTTGTTCTAATAGAGCACGAGCCGGCGGATAGTGACACGGATGATGTACGAAGGATTGAAAGGGTATCGGTAGGGATCGTGAACGCGCCAGTGGAGCCGACACAGGAGGGTGAAGAAATTGCGCCATTTGTTGATAGTAATACAAGAGACACGAGCCTGGAGGAGATGCGACAAGAATTCGCGTCTCAGGCAAAGAAGCAACAGCAGTTGATGTCATTAATCAAGCAAAAGGAGGGCGCGTCTGCACAAAAAGATGCCGGACCGATCGCCGGAATTATTGGAGAGCCAGATTTTGCCGGAATAACTGCCGGAAAAGGAAAGCTCGCGCCCACCAGGAGCTCCCAACAAGAGGAGGAAGGTTTTAGCGCGCCGACTGGGAGGATCTCAGAAGAGGACCTAGCTAGGTACATCGAGGAGCATTACCGAGTAGCGAGGCAAGATCACGGGTACAGTTCCCTAGACCCCCCTTACACGAAAGAAGTAGTTGCCTACAAGTTCCCGCGCGATTATACATCACCAAAGTTCAAAGTATACACGGGGCAAGGAAACGCACGAGAGCACTTGGGCCGCTTCCTTTCGGCAATGAACCAGCATGCAAAAGATGGAAATCTATGCTTGAAAGAATTCTCGAAATCGCTGTCTGACGTTGCATACACATGGTACGATAACCTAAAACCAGGAAGCATAGCGACATGGGAGGAAATGGCGCGTCTATTTCTCAAGAAGTTTTTCTCTGCAAAAAGACGAGTGACATCGGTCGACTTAGCGCGAACAACAATGGGGATTGATGAAGATCCTTTGAAGTACATCACGAGGTTCCGGAGTCACGCGCTCCAGTTAAGTGAAGAGGTGCCAGAGGACAGACTGGTCGAGATTTGCGTGGGAAAGATGACTGCCACCCTGCGTTTCGCTTTGTCCAACTTTCAATTTCAAACCTTCGTGGAGTTAGAGGAGGCTACAGCACGACTGTCAGATTGCCTCGGAATCTTTCAACAGGCGAAGGTGGAGCAGACGTGGTACAATTCTGTTAACTCATTAAGTGCGGCTGTTACTAGCAGTGGACCTGCTCCGGGAGATAAGCGACAAGCGCCGTTCCAACCGTACCAAGGTGTCGCGCCACAAGGGACACGAGGAGGAAATAATTCTCAGCGTCCTATCCCAGCGCCCATACCTTGCACCAAGGAGCAAATTGAAAACCTCGTCGACCAATGGGCCGCTAACGGCGAAATCAATTTGCCGCCTGCTGTAGTGGATATAAATACCGTAAACAAGGCGCATGAACGATACTGTCACTATCATAGAAGGGTAAATCATTCGACCCTCAATTGTTACGGTGTGCGAAATGCATTTTGGAGAAAAGAGAGAGCCGGGGAGATAGACCTCGGGCGACAACAAATTGACAAAGATCCATTGCCTAAACATCACGCCATGATGATTTCCCATGACCCTAGAGACGAGGGATGGGCAGAATGGGAGGATTCCAAGGGAGAGGCGTGCGAGCTGTCCAGTGGGCAACAAGGCTTTGAGGGGACACACGCTGTTGCTTTCCAGTTCTCCAAGACCATCATCGCGCAACAATTCTTCGATTCCCTTGGTTTCAGCGAAGACCAAGTCAGGGAGGCATCTCAGGCAATCGCCGCTATAGCAGCGGGTCACCAGGCGCTATCAAGAGGAAGGATCACCTTTGACGACAGCGATATATGCATTCCCGGGGAACACTTGCGTCCCTTGTACCTCACTGCAACAGTTAACAAGCAACAGCTGAGGAGAGTATTCATCGACGGAGGAGCGTCATTAAACCTTGTCTCGGTGCACACCTTGGATTTACTGGGGATACCGAGGGAGGAGATCAGAGAACGAAAAACAGTTGTGCGCGGTTTTGGAGGGCACACTCAAGAATCAATTGGGGTGATATGCCTCGTCATGACCATTGGGCCGATTAAAGCATCAGTGCCTTTCCATGTGTTAGACGATCACACTTCGTTTCACTTGCTTCTAGGGCGCGGATGGATACGCGACCATCATGTCGTGGCGTCTACTTATCACCAATGCATCAAGACTAGCATCGGAGGAAGAGAATACAGGGTGCCAGCCACAAGTAACCCTTTTGGACCCGAGGAAGCATACATGGCGGAGGCAGTCTTTTATCAACCAACAGGACAGGAAGGAGCGGCTGTAATAGGCTTGTCTCGAACGATTCCTCTACCAAAATGGGAAGAGGACAGAAAAATCTCAGTTTTTGATCCCGCTCGTCTGGAGATGCCCAAAGAAAAAAGGAAGGTTGAAGAAAAGGCGTCTGTATTTAGCGCTGAAAGATTGGTGGCACCGGCGGGGACTAAGAGATCAAAGACAGGACCAGAGCCTCGTTTCCATCGTTTCACCACTCAAGACGGAGGACACATCTATAGATTATAGCAATCAGCGGAGGTGTTGCCATCCGAGCAATTGTGTGAAGCATCCACAAGCCAGGTGACATCATCTCCTAATAAGGAAGAAGAAGTAACGGCGGAGTCATTACCAGCGGAAGTGCCTACAGAAATACCATCGTTAGATGAAATAGAAGAAGTTAATATCGGCGATACGGAAGAAAAGTTGATCAAAATCAGCGCGTCACTTGGGAAGGAAGAACGGAGAAAAATGATTGAGCTATTAAAAGAATATAGGGATGTCTTCGCCTACACATACAGCGAGATGCCAGGATTGGATGCAGAATTGGTCTCACACTCTCTGGATGTTCTACCCTACGCGCGCCCTGTACAACAAAGGAGCCGCGTATTTCACAAAGATGTGGCGCTAGCGATAAAGGAGGAGATTGAGCGACTAGCGGAGGCAAAATTCATCAAACCAATAAAAAACGCGCCGTGGCTAGCCAACATTGTGCCGGTAATAAAGAAAAATGGAAAAATTCGTTGCTGCGTGGACTACAGAGATTTGAACAGAGCCTGTCCCAAAGACGAGTTTCCCGTACCAAACATCGACATGCTAGTAGACGCGACTAGTAACCATCAAATGTTTTCGTTTATGGACGGGTATAGTGGTTACAATCAGATTAGAATGAACACTGTGGATGCGCACAAGACAGCGTTCCAGACACCATTCGGATGTTTTTACTATGTGGTGATGCCTTTCGGGTTAAAGAACGCGGGGGCCACGTATCAACGCGCCATGGTTTCAATCTTTCATGACTTAATCCACAGACAAGTAGAGGTGTATGTCGACGACATCGTGGTTAAATCTCGAAAGAGGGAAGACCATATCGACCATCTACGAACGGTTTTCGAGCGCTGCAGACAGTACAAGCTTAAGATGAACCCTTTAAAATGCGCTTTTGGGGTTACATCGGGCAAGTTCTTGGGTTTCGTCGTTACCAGCACAGGGATTCAAGTGGATCCAGGGAAGGCACAAGCGATCCTTAGCATGGACAGCCCTTCCAACACACAAGAGCTTCAGAGTTTTCTAGGGAAAATATCATATATTAGGCGATTCATACCAGGTCTCGCCCAGATGATGGCCGCTTTCACCCCACTCTTGAGGAAAGGATCTACGTTCCAATGGGGGGATGCCCAGCGGATCGCTTTCGATAACATCAAGCGATGCCTGACTTGCTCACGAGTTCTCCGACCCCCGATACCAGGCGAGCGGCTACATCTCTACCTAGCATACACGACCGAAGCAATAGGAGCGCTACTCGCACAGGATTTGGGAAATGACAACCTTCTTCCTATATATTACATAAGTCGTTTGCTGAAGAAGGCCGAGGTGAGGTACCCTCGCATAGAGCAAGCATGCCTGGCCCTCATCTACGCAGCGCAAAAGTTAAGACCATACCTGTTAGCACATCAAACGGTGGTGGTTGCCGCGGCAAACCCCATGGTTTATCTAGCGGAACGTCCATACCTAACTGGGCGAACCGCGCGATGGTCCCTTCAACTATCGGAATTCGGGTTGCACTACCAGAGACCACGAGGCGTCAGGGGTCAAGCAATCGCAGATTTGTTAGCTGCGTTCCCAGGAAGTGATGAGGCGGATATTCATGAAGACATCCCTGGGGAGGTAGCAGAACTAGAAGAAGAAAGCATGTGGGACATGTATTTCGATGGGTCGTCATATGGAACATACGGGGGAGCAGGCATCGTATTCGAAACACCTGAAACAGAGCTGCTATCGTTTGCTTTCAAACTAGATTTCGCTTGTAGCAACAACATGGCTGAGTACGAGGCATTCCTAATAGGGCTCAAGTTAGCGGAGCGGATGAAACTCCAACGACTTCACGTACATGGTGACTCAAAGCTAGTTACAAGTCAAGCGGGGGGAGAATTCCAAGTCAAAGAAGAGCGATTGGCGCCCTATCGCGCAGAGGCACAGGAGCAGATGGCCAAGTTCGTCCAGATAGAACTAGGGCACACCGGAAGAGCCATGAACAGACACGCAGATGCCCTGGCTACACTAGCGGCAAAGATCAATTTGAATGGCAAAGATGAAGGATCAATCACAGTGCACAGGCAAGAGCTGCCTAGCACATGGCTACGAGAGATGAAATTTGAAGAGGAAAACGACTGGAGGAAAGGAGTCATGAGAGAGCTCGGCAAGACAAAAGAAGAAAGGTCTATGTTGTTTAAAAAGCTGAAGTCTTTCGTGGTTATCAAAGGGCTGCTATACTACCGAATGGCAGGTGGGGCTTTAGCGCGATGCATAGGGAGTCAAGAAGCGACGGGTCTCTTGGACAAAGTCCATCGAGAAACTTGTGGACATTCAGGAGTGGTTCCACTATACAGAAGGATACAAAGGAAAGTGTATTACTGGCCCGAGATGGCAACACAAGCTGCGACCTTGCAGAACAATTGCGCGGAGTGCCAATCACCACCCCAACCGTCGGAAATTTGCACAGTCGAGGAATTGGATTGGAGGCAGCCGTACTTAAATTATTTAAAGAACGGATCGCTCCCGGGAGATGAAGTAGAAGCTTCGGTGATAAAAAAGAAGGCAGCGCGTTTCTTCATCAATGAAGGGGTATTGTACCGACGGAGTTTCAACAATGACGCCTTAAGGTGTTTAAGCAATGAAGAAGCGCGAACAGTGATGACCAAAGCACATGAAATGGAACATCAAGGAAAGCGCAAATTGTTTGTGCATGTTCACGATGGTGGATACTACTGGCCAACCATGGAGGCAGACACAGCAGATTTTGTAAGAAAGTGCGAGATCTGTCAACTCCACGGGAATGTCATCCAAGCGCCACACAGGGGACTGCACAGTATAGTCGCCCCGTGGCCTTTCCATAGCTGGGGTTTAGACTTGATTGGTCCTATAAGCCCCCTATCTTCAGGGAGGCACAAGTACATAATTACAGCTACGGAGTACTCAACTAAATGGGTAGAGGCAGCGCCTCTGCGGAATTATGAAGGAGAAACTATCGCCGCGTTTATCAAGGAATACATCATCTGTCGTTTCGGCGCGCCAATGATCATCCGCTCAGACAATGGTACTTCATTTATCAACCAAAAGGTGGCAGACTTATTGGCCAAATATTGCATCAAGCAACACGCGTCGACTGAGTATTACCCACAAGGGAACGGATTGGCGGAATCTACCAACAAGACACTACTTAGGATCCTGAGCAAAACCGTCCATGACCATCACAGAAACTGGCACGAGCAACTACCTCTGGCGCTTTGGGCCTATAGGATCTCCAGGCGAAGTTCAACAGGGGTGTCTCCTTACTCCTTAGTGTATGGAGAGGATGCCATTCTACCAGCGGAAGTAGCGGTGCCCTCAGCCAGAGTAGCGGCTGCAAGTCACGCAGAACCTGATGATGTAGGTAGAATTGCACATCTTGATGCGCTTGCTGAAAAAAGGGCAAGGGCAGAAAGTTTTGCTGAAACTTACAGAGCTACCAAGGCGCGGCATTACAACAAAAAGGTGATACCACGCTCCTTTGAAGTTGGGGATATCGTACTAAAAATCGCAAAGCACGTACAAAGGAAAGCCAAAGCAGGGAAATTTGCAGCAAATTGGCGCGGACCTTATATCGTGCGGAAAGTTGCAGAGAGCGGCTACTACTATCTTAGCCACATCAATGGTAAGGAGATTGATACCCCGATTAATGGTAAATGGATCAAATTGTACTATGCATAAGAGGATAGGGACAGAGGATGTTGGCGATAACTCCCTTATTTATTTTTTAATGTAAAAGCAAGAGAAATACATGCTTGTTCTTTTAAGATCAATTATCTATGAGCACTAAAAACCCAAAGGGGATGACAAACACAATCACCTCAGGAGCGCAAAGCACGCCTCCTTTTATAACAAAATCGACTTTTGAGAAGGGCACTGAGCACCCTGGTCGGTTGGGCACCGAAAACCCATGAGGAGCGCCCCGAACCCGCTGCCTCAGGAAGCGCACCGAACACGCTTCCTTTTGTATTGGAACACGCTCGGTGGTATTACGCCTGATACGCGGCCACTCTAAGACAGGCGTTATACCAACTGATTAATCTACACCATTTTATCATACTATCGGAATGTGCTCGGAGGGTCGCCAAATACGCGCCCTACCAGTAAGAGAGATTTAGCCCACGAGGCACATAAACAAAACATACTCGGAGGACCGCCAAACACGCGCCCTACCAGTAAAAGAGATTTAGCCCACGAGGCACATAAACAATACATACTGGGAGGATTGCCTAACATGCACCTAACCAGTAAGAGATATTTAGCTCACGAGGCACATAAACAATGCGTACTGGGAGGACCGCTCAAAACGCGCCCCAAAGAGATTTAGCCCACAAGGCGCGTAAACCAGAAGTAAAGCATTAATAATATAAGAGATCGTCAGCACAAACAAAGGTGTACGGAATAAACCCCGCCTTTTCTTTCTACGACAAAAAAAAGAGCAACTATAAAGAAAATCAACCAAGTTAAAGAGGTAAAACGTCCTCGTAGGCGACTACAACATGTATCAAGCTCTAGTCAGCTCAGCTAGCTCGGTTTCACATTCAACAACGCGCTGCGTGACAAAATTAACAGATTCCCGAGCATATCCAACGTAATCCTCCTCTGTGGAAAGTTGTTGCACGAGTTCATTATAGCGGTGACGCGCCTTGCCTCGTAATATCGAATCCGCGCCCGCATGCCGAATCAGTTCCATGGTCTCGCATTGCTCCGACAAAGCGACGCGAATGCCTTCACACCTCCGTTCATGTGATTCAAGTAAATGCTTAGTGTCCAAGAGGATGCTACGTAAGCGCTTCACCTCTTTTTCCAGATCTGCACGCTTTAGCGCGCCAGGAGTAGCAGGGAGGGCTAATACCCACAAACCATCCAGAGATGCCATCATGACTAAAAAAATATATGATGAATGAATAAGGATGATGGGTGCAGAATAAAAAAATATATATAGGCAATGGAAGACTCCCTTTTATATTAACAAAACTTAGCGCATTTAATGTAAGGAGGATTGCCCTAGGCATGAACGACATGTGTCGAAATAAGGAAACGTTTGCATTAAATTCAAGGGAAAGCCATACGGCATCTACAGTAGGAAGGGTGTCAGACTAATGGCATGACCGCGCCAGCAGCTATGGCGCGTTCACACCGTTCAATTTCAGCGTCGATATCCTTGACAAAACGCTCAGCCTCTAAGAGGCCACTAAGAGCGCTGGTACGACGATCATGAGTACGATCCATTCGTCTACGAAGCCCAGCCTCATTATGCGAGCCAAACTGAACACCAGGAGCATGGCCAGCAGCACAAGCGGCCTCCCACTCAGCATGGTGCTCGT
The DNA here is from genome assembly GCA_023529015.1 of Papaver nudicaule. Classification (NCBI taxonomy): domain Eukaryota; kingdom Viridiplantae; phylum Streptophyta; class Magnoliopsida; order Ranunculales; family Papaveraceae; genus Papaver; species Papaver nudicaule. Next base: position 798 of record JAJJMA010212544.1, on the reverse strand, counting down.
TCCAAAGCGTTTGAAACGCCTCATAGTGGGCTCGCCTCTGCAGAACTATCATCTCCATCTCCAACTTGACTGATTCCAATCGCTCGACTTCTAGCTCTAGGTCCAAAGGGGTAGACATCGATGGCGCCGAGGACAAGGATACAAAATAACCACGTAGTCGAAATGACATTTTGAAACAGATTGCAAAAAAAAAGTAGAAGAAGAGAGAGAGAAACACACAATAAGCACAAGAGAACAGAATGAAGAAAAATGAAAACACATCTATATATATACGTCCCCCAGAAACAACATTCCGAGGTGCATTTATTATTTACACAGAAATCGAAAAGACAAGTCCTTTGACCAAAACTCTTTCTAGATGCTTCGCCTCCTAAATGCACGAAACAAAACAAAGGCATGGGCCAAGGATGCATTTATCACACGTAACGCCCGAGAGCTATCATATAAACTCAAGGTAGAAAATACCCGACGCGCCCTACAGCTTCGAAGGCGCTCCAAAGAAATCTCATCAGGCTCATACCCAGACAGCCTTACCCTTTCCACCAAAGAGCTCATGTTAGCAAATTCAAGACAAGAGTCATCCGACAGTTTTCCAAAATAGGCGACCATTATGGATAAAACAAAGCTCGCCCTGCGCAAGCGTTGAATGTCATTTCCAATTGCTTCGCGAGATAGCGCCATACCTGCAGATTAAAAAAGAAGGATACAAACAAACCAAATAACCCTGAGATAAAAAATAACAGCACCCATGCTCCAACTATTTAAATGGATTCAGTCATAAATGCAAATAATAAAGGT